>APFE031297860.1:255692-267018 GCA_000404065.3 Pinus taeda
GTTAGGCCCCTATACTGCTAGTGTAACCCCTTATTGTTATTAGTACAACCCACTTATTATATTGATGTACCCATGTAGCGCCCATATTGTTACTATTGTGCCCCAAGAAGCCCACTATTGTTATTATTGTGCCCTTACATTATTATTGTTATGTAGGTTCTCATTATGTTATGACCCCTTAGACTCCTATATATAGAAAGGAGGTATTTTCATTTGTATCATCCAAGAATTGTTCATTTATGTAATGTAAAGGAGGTTTCCCTCTCAAAGAGGCTGAATTCTAAGGCGTTAATATATCTTTTCTATCTTTTCTTGAGCTGGTTTCATAACACATGGTTTCTACATATCTATATATATCTCCCTTCCTCTGCCTTCCCTCTCCCTCTCTCTCCCTCTTCCCCTTCCTCTCCCTCTCTCCCTCTTCCCCTTCTCTCCCTTTGTCTCCCCTTCTATCTCTCTTCCCTCCTACTCTCTTACCTCCCTCTCTCTCTACATCTCCCTTGTCACTCCCTCTCTCTCTCTCCATCTCCCTTGTCACTCCATCTCCCTCTCTCTCCATCTCCCTTGCCACTCCTCTCTCTCTTCCTTTTTCTCCCACCTCTCTTTGTGTCTTCCCCACGTCACTCACTCACTCACTCTCTCACTCTCGAGCTTCGCCCTACAACTCTGTTAACTATCTCCCTCCCTCTCCCATTATCTTTCCCCCTTCTCCATCTCTCCTTCTTTGTCTTTCTATCTCACCCCAAACATACACATTATCTCTCTAGCTCTTCCTTGTCACTCCCCCTCTCTCTCTCGACCTTACTCTCTTTATGTCTTGAACTTCTTCATTCCCTATATTTTCCTCCAACTCCATCTCTCAAGCTCCCTCTCTTTCTTGGAGACTCTCTCCTCCTCTCTCTCTCTCTCTATGTCCCCCTCTCTCTCTATTACCCTTCTCTCCCACTCTCTCTCACTCTATATTTCAAAAAATTTAAAATACTTTGACAATTAAAATATTGAGTTTAAATTTTTTATTTTGATGTTGTACAACAATTTAATTTTTTTTTATATAATACATATTTAAAACGCAAGATTTCAAATGTGTGTTGTACATTCGCCTAGAGGGAAAATGATCATTTTTTATGGAGACGAGATTTTGGGATGAACCAAAATACCATTTCCCCAATAAAATCGTCCTTAAGGCCTGTGGGTTATGGGCCCACAAATCCTAACCATAATGATACTCTGATCTCACTTGCCTTATTTGGAATAAGGAAGCCCTTTGCTAGGACAAACTCGGATGGCGCAAGAACATCGGCATCTTCTTCGGGGAAACTTTCTTGCGGTGGTACTCCATCTGCATTAATTGTTCTGGCAAAACAACCCTTCACTTTCTTGTGGCTAGCTCGATGTCCTTCCAGAGCCTGTTGCAACCTAAATACTTTCTTGTATGTCCCGCATTCAAATCCTCCACACTTTAACTCTTCTGGCTGCACAAACCCTACAGCTTCGACATGATCGTTCACTAAGACTAATTCCAAATTTTGACTCTGGTTCTACTCTTTCTTGGAATAACATACTAATTCCCATGGGAACTTTTTGGCTGCCTCAGATTCTATCGATTCGGCTCGCTCCTCCATCATGGCAACCCTGTCTCTATTATCAGACATAGCATATTCATCATCCATCGGCCTTGCTGCAGAAGAGAGCATGACCAGGCAACAGGCCATGTCTTGTTGTTCCCTAATTTCCCTCGGAGTAGAATCACCCACTTTTCCTCGCAAAAGCGACTGGTTAAAAATCTTTGAAGCACATTCCTGCAACCATGACCACCAAAGCCTCGATGCCCTTGATAAAACTAGGGGCCTAGACAACGGAGATTGTCAGCAAACTTGATGGCGAACAATTCAAAAAAAACACAGACATAAATTCACAAAGATGCATTTCCTTATAAATTCACAAAGACGCGTTTTCATTATTTACAAACTCAGTTAAAATTTAAGGCATCTCAACCTTAATCAAGAATTCTCCAGCAACTACATTTTACCCTCTCTCACACGCACAGGTTTTTCTCCTTGTTTCTTGATTCACTAATGAATTCTTAATATCTTATTATACATACATTCAGTTTAACTTATTTTTTAACTAAAATTTGTTCATTAACTAAATTCGGTTCATGGTTGGCCTGGTTTTCCATGTGGTTGTCCACGTGTCTTCTTTCTCTAATTTTTTTCCACTAAGGTGTTCGAATGCTCCTGCATCAGACTCCCAAGGTACAAAATTTATGACCTCCTGGTCATATGTGTTTCCTTAGAAATTCTACCCATTGTTTCACTTCATCAGTGGAACTGCCTTCATGGGCTTCTATGAGCTACAACCAAACCTCTGCAATAGCAAGTCCTCCCTACTACCAGATGCCTTACCAAGCTTCTCTCCTGAGCTTAGTCTTTCGGCATCTCTCTGGTTCTCTCCTCTCGAACCAATTGAGCACTCCCGCTGCAAGTTTGTTGCAATCTTCTCACCTTCATAAAATAAAATAAAAAATTACAAGCTTACAAATCTTCAGCAAAATTGTACCTCTTCTTTCTTCACATGCAAAAACTCCTTTCTGCAGAAAATCTTTTCTCACTCTAATACCACTTGACGGGGACGAGATTTTGGGGTGAACCAAAATCCCATTTCCCCAATAAAATCGTCCTTGAGGTCTGTGGGTTATGGGCCCACAAAGCCTATCCACAATGCTACTTTGATCTCACATGCCTTATTTGGAATAAGGAAAGCCCTCACCAAGACAAACTCGGATGGCGCAAGAACATCAGCGTCTTCTTCGGGGAAGCTTTCTTGCGGCGGTACTCCATCTGCATTAGTTGTTTTGGAAAAACAACCTTTCACTTTCTTGTGGCTCGCTCGATGTCCTTCCAAAGCCTAGTGCGACCTGAATACTTTCTTGCATATCCCGCATTCGAATCCTCCATGCTTTACCTCTTCTGGCTGCATAAACCCTACAGCTTCGACATGATCGTTCACTAAGACTAATTCCAAATTTCAACTCTGGTTCTGCTCTTTCTTGGAATAACACACTAATTCCCATGGGAACTTTTTGGCCGCCTCATATTCTATCAAGTTGGCTCGCTCCTCCATCATGGTGACCCTGTCTCTGTTATCAGACATAGCATATTCATCGTCCACCGGCCTTGCTGCAGAAGAGAGCATTACCAGGCAACGGGCCATGTCTTGTTGTTCCCTAATTTCCCTCATAGTAGAATCACCCACTTTTCCTGGTGAAAGCGACTGGTTAAAAATCTTTGAAGCACATTCCTGCAACCATGATCACTGAAGCCTCAGTGCCCTTGGTCAAACCAAGGACCTGGACGACGGAGATTGTCACCAAACTTGATGGCGAACAATTCAAAAAAAACACAGACATAAATTCACAAAGACGCATTTCCTTATAAATTCACAAAGACGCATTTTCATTATTTACAAACTCGGTTACAATTTAAGGCATCTCAGCGTTAATCAAGAATTCTCCAGTAACTACATTTTACCCTCTCTCACATGCATAGGTTTTTCTCCCTGTTTCTTGATTCACTAATGAATTCTTAATATCTTGTTATACATACATTCAGTTTTAACTAATTTTTTAACTGAAATTTGTTCATTAACTGAATTCGGTTCATGGTTGGCCTGGTTGTCCATGTGGTTGTCCACGTGTCTTCTTTCTCTAGTTTTTTCCCACTAAGGTGTTCGGATGCTCCTGCATCAATTTTCCATGGAAATATTATCTAAATTTTTCCAAAATATTAATGTTCCAGCTACCTTCATCAAAAATACATAAAATTAGGTTAAATAAAATTAACATATTGAGTCAGTTTGTATGACTCATTTTGTGTTAATGACTCTTGTTCACACCTATTGTGTATATCAACCACATTTATTAATGTGTTTGTGCTAGTATGTAATTATATTAAGAAATTTTATTATATTAATTAATACATTATACTTAATCAAAAATTAATAAATTAATATTATTCAAATATTTTTATATTAATTCATTTCATCATTTAATTTACTGATAATACATGAAAAAATTCTTCTAATAAAAAAATGAGGTAAAAGTTTTCTTAATTTTAAAATGAGATAAAAGTTTAATTTTAAATCATTCAAAAAAAATTATAGAGACTAGATCGAGCAATGGCATTATTCAAGCCTATTAAGTCCTAAAATCAACAATTTCAACACCCCTTCTGCAAAATTTCTTGCAACTCCATTTTGTAGCCTAGCAGAGTTAGTGCTAAATTTGTCTTTAGGTGGCGGAATTGATGTTGGATTCATAAAGGAATCATTAATCCAAAGGAATCATCTATCCAACGACATATGAGTTTGACATTTTCAAATTCATATGATATTTTTTATCTAATTTCTTTTAAACATAATGTTTTAAATTTTTTTGAATTGTTTTAAAGAGGTTGAATAAAAAATCAGTATCATAAAATATACACAGGAAAATTTTCAAAAACTATCACTATTTTCGTTTACTAGTCCTTTTGTGAGTACTTTTGGTTTTTCAATTTATTTAAATAGTTGAAAAAAACCTTAAGTGAATAGGCATCCGCAAAATGCAAATGAAAATGAAATATTAATTCGCCAACTTTGAAAAATATATTTTTACATATATAAAATAAAAATTAATATAAAAAAATTCTATGTAGATCATGCTCTTGTATATTTTTTTTTTTTTAATTACATATTTCAAACTAATTATGAAATTGACATATTCATACAACTTGTCCAAAAAAAATTATTAAGAACAACCACATAATTCTTCCAATAATTATGTTTTTTCACTGTAAATCAATCTAGAAAATATTATGATAAATTTTAAAAACTTCAATTCTATAGAAGGAAAAAACTTGAAATTTAAACATCACAATTAACCCAAAAATATAACCCATTTTCATATTTTTCACCCCAAAATATAAATACAATATTATTATTCATTGAAACTGTTACGTACCCAAATTAAAATGTTGGGCGTGCAGAACCCTGCGGTACCCCAAGACCTCCATTCAACCATTCCCTTATCTCCGGTTCGGCCTTTCTCTGGTCACCTAGTTTTCTCTCGTGGTGTAACCCATAATTAGTAACTGCCCGTGGCTTCCCCTCAGTTTCATATCATGAAGCCCGGTTGGGTCTTTTCGCCCATTAGTAGGTAGTGTATTAGGAGAGATTTCGTTTCGCCTATATTACATTCCCTGAATCAAAAAATCAAAATGAATGTGGCCGAAGACCTAGCAGAAGTTGCTTAACTTCTTATGCCTATCTTTCTAACGCTAGATGAACTTAAAGGGAAGGAATTCGACAGAATCACTTGCATCAAACGTATATATAATTTTAAAATTTGAAATTAATCGATAAAAAGAGCATTTGATCATTATATTTAATCACTAATCGATAAAATGATCATTTGAACGTTATATGAAATCATTAAGGAATAAATAGAGCATTTAATATTATATGAAATTTGAATTTAAATTTTTATGATTTATATTTTGATATATAAAATATTTCGGAAGAAATTATATTAAAAATATTAGTTTACGAGTTTTGAACCAATCAATGTAGTTTATCTTCCGAACAAGATGAAGAAATAGATTGAAGTAGTAAGTTAAATAGAAAGATAAGTCATCTGAAATAGATCTAAGTAATAGGTTAAATAGGAAAATAGTCATCCTAACGCTAGAAAAAATGGCCCATATGTTGACTAGGGGAGAAAGGGAAAACATTTTATCTTGTTTAAATAATTTTTGTTGATTATTTAACAACATTTATTTATTTATTTACTAAACAGCTATATTGACTGAGGAGAAAAAGGGAAATATTTTATATTGTTGCAAATAATTTTTTTTTTACTTGAGTAGATGTTAATTTATTTGCCATTTATTTTATTTATTATTATGAATGATTATATTTTATTATTTGATTAATTCGATTTTCATTAATATTTGGAAAAAAAATAAACAAGAATTAAAACAAATTTTTGGAATTTGATTAAAGTAAGAATAAATAATTCATTAAAAATAAAAATAAATAAATAAAAATAAGGGTATTCCTCTCTACCTAATGAAAAATACATGAAAAATGAAAAATGAAAAAAGGGATTAGTAAATAAAACAAACAAGAAACGGGACAAAAAGCCCAGATAATGACGGAGAAAAATTAAGAAGAGAGGGCGGGAATACAACCGCTACTAATTTTCCAGTCGTCATCCTTATTAATATTACTAAAAGACCCCTCAATTTCAATGGCTTCCCTAAACTTACCATGATGAAAATGAGAAATCTTTGCGATAACCCTAGCCTCCTCAATGCATATATGATGCTTGGTCTTCTCTACATGCTCCGCCAAAGCTGAAGATCGGGTCCTCTCGTGCTTAATATTAGCAGCGTGTTCCTTAATCTTCTCGTTAATAAATCAACCTCTTTCGTCAATATACGAGGTTCCACAAGAACATGGGATGATATAAACATTTTTCATATCCATAGAGTATGTTGTAGCATTTTTGGTTTTGATTAGATAGAATATTTGAAAAACGTTAAGTTAGGATATGGACATAATAATAGTGAATAAAATGTTCGTTGAAAAATAAATTTTGATAACGATGTCCATATCAAAGAAAATGTTAGGTAGATGCTCTAAAAAAATCAAAGCAAAAAGAAAAAGTTAGGTTAGTAAGAAAATAAAACAAATAAACAGTGAAAGTGAGCAAGTCTAAATGCCAATTCCTTTTTCTACAAAATAATGATTGTGTGCAACTTGTCTAAATGCGACAACCCATGACAATCAAACAGTTTAATCTTGATTGCTTCATGCTTTAAGTTTGATGTTATAGTTAGTGAATAAAGATCTCGCCAAATTGTTTAATCTTGGCAGATCAGTAGCTAGGCAGAGAATAATAAGGTGCTCATCAGTTTAATCTGAGCCCTTGGATTGATATAAGAGTAGATTTAGATAGTTTGTTTTTGTTAAAAAAAAGAAAGGATAAGGGTTTTCTAGCTTAAATGCACTCATTAAGTGAAGAAAAAATGATAGGATAAGCAAAGGGTAAGTGGAGAAAAGTTGGAGCAGTTTATTATTAATTGGACAAAATGTATATTTATCATGTTTCTATGCTCATGAAGCAATTATACACGGCAAATGAAGGTCTACTTGATCAAGTAATTAACTACTTATTCATCTCTATTCATCCCTATACTCACTAATTTCCCCTTCCCACCTTCATACATTCATATTCACTCATTTTTCATAAAATCCATTTTCCTATGGTAAAAACCATTTTTACCCAGGAAAAGTAAGAACACCATGAAAAATCTCTTTTACCTTAAAATCTCTTTTTACATAAAAACAAAAACAAAAACAAAACAAAAAACAAAACCAAAAAAATATCTTTACCCTACGTATAAATGTTTATATGAAAAGTTAAATCAACTCATAAAAGCATTATATTTAGTGTTATCCCTCTTTTCCATTATATTTCTTATTAACATTAATTCAATGTATTAAAACCTTAAAATTCCCTTTTCCCATATATATTAACTCATTTGATATAATAACTCGAAAACCCTTAGTTTTTGTTAAAAAACTAAGTATTTATACAAATATCGCATTGGCAGGACTGCAAGCCTTTAAACATGCATATACCATAGTTTTATTAATAAAATTATGTCTTAACATATTGCATTGTATATCGGCGGATTGAAATCTTTTCCATATAAATAAATCTCCCCACATTGCAAACTCCGATTGTGATATGCGATGGGAAGGCCCGACTCACCCATATATATATTATATAGTATATATATATATTACTTATATATTATATATATATATATCATAACTATAACCATTTCACTTCCTCCCTCCATCGCAAGTCCAGTCCAACGCATTAACCCTCTGCCTTTGCAGGTTCATCGACTGCAGATTGGAAGCCCGCGACGCCAAATTCATATATATATATATATAATATATATATATACATATGATATATCTTATCAGCAGTTCAATGCTACATCACATCCGCTTTTATCGCAAGTTTCAGTTGTAACATTACCCCTGCCATTTGTGATCTCCGATTGTGGTGGGGCCCAGAACCGGCGCTGCATATATTATAACCTATCGCTATATCGCATCCGCATCCATCACAGCTCCCCACCGAAATAACAACCTCCGTCATTTGCGACCTCTGATTGCGATAGACCCAAACCCAACCAGTTATATGTCATATTTCATTTCACGTCGCGTCCGCCCCTAATCATATTCTTAAGCGCTTTCCCCTGCCATACTGCGATTGCGATATGTGAATAAGCCCCGAACTCGATATCATTATCTGCTTCGATTTATATATTTTCAAATCCGCCATATGCATTTTGCGAAGATTTTCTTTGTAAAATCATTTTTACAATTTATAACGAATAATTAATTTAAGCCTACATTTAACCGTTAATCTTAGTTTAAACCCATATTAAAGCCATTCCCACCATGATTAATCCTCCACACTGCTTTTTCGCTCCACCTCTCGATAGTTTAAAAATTAACTTTTTCTCCATTTAAACAAAAAGCACCATTTGCCCTGTTTTCCCTGTTTTACACAGCACAGCCTCCATTATGCCTTTGCGGCCATCAAACCCATTGTTTACCCTCCGATATGCCCCAGACTCCTTCCGATAGCCTTTCAAGCTCAGCAGATCCATTGAAGACCTTCAGTCACCTGAGTTTTTCTTAACAGTTTATGTGTTTTGCAAATAAGAGGACTGTTGTTCCAGGTTTATAAAAGTAAGTCTGCATAACAGTTGGAAGACAAAATGAGTGATTTACTTTGAAAAACATAGTAAAAACCTGAATGCATAGTAAGGGTTAAAAGGAGCGCAGTAAAGGTTACTCAGCAGGGTGAATGATATTAAACAGAGTTTAAACAATATCAGATAAAAGGTTAAAGGAAGCAATCAGCCAGTATGAAGAATGTGAACAATCAAGTAGCTTAAAGGGCAAAAATATCCTACAAAAAGCCAGCACAACGTGAATAAAGGGGACAGCAAGAAGCAGTTCAAACAGTTGCCCATATCTTCTTGCCATGAAGATCTTTCTTTTCCTAAAAATATTAATCTGTTTCAGGATCTTTTCCTGAATTTCATTACTATATAAATAACTCTTTTCTAGAGTTGTAAATGGTTCGGAGTTGAAGATTCATAGTTCATTGCTTATAAAGTTTTCACTGTTAGTTCCACTTTGAACCTGGAAGTCACCTTTGAAGGAAGCTTTTGTAGACACTTGATGTACTCAGTCTTTCTGGGGCCTTAATACAAAATAGAGGATTCTGAATCTGGTTTTACACAGTTTTGTGTTACCCTGTAAGTTTTTGCAGTTTTCAATCATCGTGTTTTTCTTCATATGCTTATGACTTATAGAAATATCTAGGTAGGAACAATTAGAGTTTCAATTGATTCCTATAAACTCCTGAAGTGATCATCTATTAAGAGAATGGATTAATGCAATTGTCTGTGTAGACCCCCTCTAATCAATAAATCATCAGCATCTTGTGTAAGGTTAAGTATACTGCCTTGAATCTTTTGAACGTAGTTCAGAAGGTTTTCCAACTTATGATTGTTCTGTTTTACAGTCTGGAAACTGTAATAATCATATTTTTTATGTCTTCTACTCACCACTATTTTAATTTATATCACTATGTAATGCTTTATAGCAACCCTTTGTTGAAGTATTAATATAACCCAAAGAATTAATTACTTCAATCCTACATCTATCTTCTTTCATTGGTCTTCCAAAATTAAAACCAAAAACCCCCAAAACAATTATTTTAGATGCTCTGGCATTGGTAGCTTGACCTACTATTATCTCAGAGGTACAACATCAGACTGGGGTCGATGCCGAGGAGTGAAGTAACAAAAATCTTTTTCTGGGGAACAATAAAGTTTAGATCTATTTCTTGTTGGTGAACAAGGAATAGGCATTTGTATTGGTTGCATTATTTTCACCTGGCGACTCCATTTTGTCAGATGGCAATTCCACTGGATTACCGATCCCACTCTTGTTTTGAAATCTCAGCTATCTTTACTGCTATTCAAGGTTCATTGATACTTGAAATCAACAGTATGTCTTTTCCTCTCAGCCATGGTCAGAAATCTAAAATGTCTAGAGAGGATGCAACTTTTAAAGTACACTTATGAGTATAAGTTTTCCATGGCATTTCATGTTCATATTGTATATATTCTTCAAATTTGCAGCTACTGGCAACTTAGTTTGTAAATAAATCCACTCCGCATTTGGTTACTTTGGAAAGCATATTACACCTAACAATGTAAAAATTTTCAGTTCAGTTAAATAGAGGTGTGGGATTGATTAACTACTTTCAGATTCAGAGTGCAGTAGATCTACAATTGTTTCAGTTATATTTCAAGATTGCAGTATTAAGTTTGGTTTGGTTGAATGCAGTGACTTCCAAGGGATTAACTAATTAACTCCATATCCAGTGAATTAGGCACTCTTGTGCTTATTTCCACTTACTTTGTTAGTTGTTTCACTTCAGTAGTTTTCAAGTTTCAGATTTCAGTGTGAGAGTATCCGAATTAGTGCAGGCATATGGTTGCATTTTACAGTTGTAGGTTGCAGTGTGCAGTGGCAGTATTGAAATGACAGCATTGATCCATGGAGATTGGTTATATTTCTACATAAGATGGCAAATCAGTGGTTGGTGGTTTTATAGTATGACTCCATGCCCAACACTAAAGGCAACTAGTCTACTAGTCATCAGTGTTCTATAGGAGAAAGCAATCCCCAGATGGAGCCAATGTTGTAGCATTTTTTGGTTTTGATTATATAGAATATTTGAAAAAATGTTAAGTTAGGATATGGACATAATAATAGTGAATAAAATGTTAGTTGAAAAATAAATTTTGATAATGATGTACATATCAAAGAAAATGTTAGGTAGATGCTCTAAAAAAATCAAAGTAAAAAGAAAATGTTAGGTTAGTAAGAAAATAAAACAAATAAATACTTAAAGTGAGCAAGTCTAAATGCCAATTCTTTTTTCTGCAAAATAATAATTGTGTGCAGTGTGTCTAAATGCCACAACCCATGACAGTCAAATAGTTTAATCTTGACTGCTTCATGCTTTAAATTTGATGTTACAGTTAGTGAATAACGATCTGGCCAAACTGTTTAATCTTAGCAGATCAATAGTTAGGTAGAGAATAATAAGGTGCTCATCGGTTTAATCTGAACCCTTGAATTGATATAAGAGTAGATTTAGATAGTTTGTTTTTGTTAA
>APFE031297860.1:267038-278870 GCA_000404065.3 Pinus taeda
AGGGTTTACTAGCTTAAATGCACCCATTAAGTGAAGAAAAAATGATAGGGTAAGCAAAGGGTAAGTAAAGAAAAGTTGCAGTAGTTTATTATTGATTGGAAAAAATGTATATTTATTGTGTTTCTATGCTCATGAGGCAATTATACAAGGCAAATGAAAGTCTACTTGATCAAGTAATTAACTTCCTATTCATCTTCATTCATCCTTATTCTCACTAATTTCCCCTTTCCACCTTCATACATTCATACTCACTCATTTTTCAGAAAAAGCCCATTTTCCTATGGTAAAAACCCTTTTTACTTAGGAAAGTAAAAACACCATGAAAAATCCCTTTTACCATTAAAATCCATTTTTACATGTAAAATCATTTTTACATAAAAATAAATAAATAAATAAAACAAACAAACAAACAAAAAAAGCAAAACACCTAAAAATATCTTTACCCTAAGTATAAATGCTTATATGAAAAGTTGAATCAACTCATAAAAGCATTATACTTAGTGTTATCTCTCTTTTCCGCTATATTTCTTATTAACATTAATTTAATGTATTAAAACCTTAAAATTCCCCTTTCCCATATATATTAGCTCCTTTGATGTAATACCCGAAAACCCTTAGTTTTTGTTAAAAAACTATGTATTTATACAAATATCGCATCGGCGGGACCATAGGCTTTTAAACATGCATATACCATACCATAGTTTTATTAATAAAACTATGTATTAACATATCGCATCGCATATTGGCGGATTGAAAGCTTTTCCATATAAATAAACCTCCCTGCGTTGCAAACTCCGATTGTGATATGCGATGGGAAGCCCGGACCCGACCCATATATATATATAATATATATTTATATATATATATATAACCATTTCCTTTGCCCCTCCCATCGCAAGTCCAGTCAACGCATTAACCCTCTGCCTATTGCGATTCCCGACTACGATATGAAGCGCCTGAACCCGAATCATATAGTATAATAATATATATATATATATATATCACAGTTCAATGCTACATCGCATTCGATTTTATTGCAAGTCTCAGTTGTAACATCACCCCTGCCATTTGTGATCTTCGATTGCGATGGGGCCCGGACCCGACGCTGCATATATTATAACCTATCGCTATATTGCCTCCGCATCCATCGCAGCGTCCCACCGAAACAACAACCTCCGTCATTTGTGACCTCCGATTGCAATAGACCCGGACCCGACCAGTTATATGTCATATTTCATTTCATGTCGCGTCCGGCCCCAATCATATCCTTAAGCGCTTTCCCCGCCACACTGCAATTATGATATGCGAATAAGGCTCAGACCCGATATCAATATCTGCTCCGATTTATATATTTTCAAATCCGCCATATGCGTTTTGCGAAGATTTTCTTTGTAAAATCGTTTTTACGATTTATAACAAAGAATTAATTTAAGCCTACATTTAACCGTTAATCTCAGTTTAAACCCAGATTAAAGCCATTCCCGCCATGATTAATCCTCTGCGCTGCTTTTTCGCTCCACCTCCGCCCAATAGTTTAAAAATTAACTTGTTCTTCATTTAAACAAAAAGCACCATTTGCCCTGTTTTGCCTGCTTTACACAGCGCAACCACCATTGCGCCTGTGCGGCCATTAAAGCCATTGTTTACCCTCTGATATGCCCCATACTCTTTCCGATAGCCTTTCAAACTCAGCAGAGCCATTGAAGACCTTCAGTCACCTGAGTTTTTCTTAACATCTTATGTGTTTTGCAAGTAAGAAGACTGTTGTTGCAGGTTTATAAAAATAAACCTGCATAACAATTGGAAGACAAAATGAGCGATTTACTTTGAAAAACACAGTAAAAACCTGAATGCATAGTAAGGGTTAAAAGGAGTGCAGTAAAGGTTACTCAGCAGGGTGAATGATATTAAACAAAGTTTAAACAATATCAGATAAAAGGTTGAATGAAGCAATCGACCAGCGTGAAGAATGTGAACAACCAAGCAGCTTAAAAGGCGAAAATATCCTACAAAAAGCCAACACGGTCTGAATAAAGGGGACAGCAAGAAGTAGTTCAAACAGCTGCCCCTATATTCTTGCCATGAAGATCTATCTTTTCCTAAAAATCTTAATCTATTTCAAGATCTTTTCCTGAATATCATTACTATATAAATAACTCTTTTCTAGAGTTTTAAATGGTTCGGAGTTGAAGATTCATAGTTCATTGTCTATAAAGTCTTGACTATTAGTTCCACTTTGAACCTGGAAGTCACCTTTGAAGGAAGTTTTTGTAAACAGTTGATGTACTTAGTCTTTTTGGGGCCTTAATACAAAACAGAGGATTATGAATCTGATTTTACATAGTTTTGTGTTATCCTGTAAGTTTTTCCAATTTTCAATCATCATGTTTTTCTTCATATGCTTATGAGTTATAGAGATATCTAGGTAGATTCCTATAAACCCCTGAAGTGATCATCTATTAAGAGAATGGATTAATGCAACTCCCTGTCTAGCTAATCCCCTCTAATCAATAAATCATCAGCATCTTGTATAAGCTTAAGTATATTGTCTTGAATCTTTTGAACGTAGTTCAGAAGGTTTTCCAACTTATGATTGTTCTATTTTACAGTCTAGAAACTGTGATAATCATATTTTTTGTTGTATTCTACGCACCACTATTTTGATCTATATCACTGCGTAATGCTTTATAGCAGCACTTTGTTGAAGTATTAATATAGCGTAAAGGATTAATTACTTCAATCCTACATCTATATTATTTCATTGGTCTTCCAAAATTAAAACCAAAAACCCCCAAAACGATTATTTTAGATGCTTTGGCTTTGGTAGTTTGACCTACTACTATCTCAGAGGTACAACAGGGTCCACATGGTCTTTAACAGATTTTAGGGAACTTCTAATGGTGTTGAGGGTTCTAAAGGTTGAGGGAACATTATGCTGCTTCAGGATTCTCACAATCTTATCTATCGTCCCTTGAATGAAGGGGAGATGAACTCCTGAACTAGATCAATGGTGTCTTTCTTAACCTTAGGACCCTTACTCGCTTTGAAGAAATCTTTAACACCCTGCTGCCTACTATAACCATTCTGGACAAAAACATTAAGGAAATAGGACTTTTCTTTAGAAAGGTTGTCTTCATCGGAAATCCTTAGAGCACGAGTGGCTAACATGCTGAGAACACCTATCTTCATTTTCATGCTCAGAAGATAGGTGTTCTCAGCACGTTAGCCACTCGTGCTCTAGGGATTTCTGATGAAGACCACCTTTTTAAAGAAAAGTCCCATCTCCTTAATGTTTTGGTCTAAAATGGTTATAGTAGGTAACAGGGTGTTAAAGCTTTCTGCAAAGCGAGTAAGGGTCCTAAGGTTAAGAAAGACACCATTGATCGTAGTTCAGGAGTTCACCTCCCCTTCATCCAAGGGACGACAAACAAGATTGCGAGAATCCTGAATAAGCATGATGTTCCCTTAATCTTTAGACCCCTCAGCACCATTAGAAGTTCCCTAAAATCTATTAAAGACCATGTGGACCCTATGGATATGAAAGGTGTTTATATCATCCCATGTACTTGTGGAACCTCATACACTGGCGAAATGGGTCGATCTATTAATCAGATGATTAAGGAACACGTTGTCGATATCAAGCACGGGAGGACCAAATCTTCAGCTTTGGCGGAGCATGCAGAGAAGACCAGGGATCATATATGCATTGACGAGGCTAGGGTTATCGCAAAGATTTCTCATTTTCATCACCATAAGTTTAGGAAAGCCATTGAAATTGAGAGGGCTTCCAGTAATGTTAACAGGGATGACAGCTGGAAAATTAGTAATTGTTGGATTCTCGCCCTCGCTTCTTAGTTTCTCTTCGTCATTTTTCCATCATCGTTTGGACTTTTTGTCTCGTTTCTTGTTTGTTTTATTTACTAATCCCCTTTATTCATTCTTCTTTTTTATGTATTTTTCATTAGGTGGAGAGGAATACCCTCATTTATTTATTTATTTATTTATTTATTTATTTATTTTTTTATTATTTTACTTTTATTTTTTTAATGAATTATTTTATTTTACTTTTATATCCAATTAAAAAATTTGTTTTTAATCCTTGTTATTTATTCTTTTTTCCGATTAAATTAATAATAATAATAAATAAATATTGCTAATAAAAATAATATTTTAAACAATATAAATATTTCCTTTTCCTCCCCAGTCAAATATAGTCGTGTAATTAAAATAAATCATAATTTATAAAGTAATAAAAAAATATTTAAACAATTATAAAATATTTCCCTTTTCCTTCCCTAGTCAAATATAGTTGTTTTCTTCTAGTCGTTAGAATGGCCTATCTTCCTATTTAACCTACTACCTAGATCTGTTTTTTCATCTTGTCCTGAAGATAAACCACACTGGTTGGTTCGAAACGCGTCGACCAAAATCTTCAATTTAATTTCTTCTGAAAATGTTTTGTATCTTATTATATGAAATTACAAATAAATAAATAGAGCATTTCAGTGAAATGCTTGCCTTCCCCTGTCTTACAAATAGGTTTGTAATATTCCAAAGCTTAAAAATTTTGACCGATCGAGCACACTATAGTGTTCTAATTAACATAAGCATTCAACAAGAACTTACAAATAGGTTTGTAATATTCCAAAGCTTAAAAAATTTAACCGATCTAGCACACTATAGTGTTATAATTAACATAAGCATTCAACAAGAACAAGAACATATAAGGGATCTGAAACTACAGCCGCTTTATTTAATTAATTACTATGAATGATCCATGCAAGAATAATTAACAAAAAAAACCTTCACCAATGGCATGCAAGGTTGATCATCAAACGATATTGAAGCACAATTGTAGACCCTAGATGGATCCACTAGACAAATTAATCCCACGGGGTTTTCGTCCTTGGAATCAAACTAAAACCAGACTTTGCCAAGTTCTCAACAAAGCAAAATAGATAAATAACTTTGGATGCCCTCAATGCCTAGCTCGCATCCCCTTTTATAGGCTTGATGGACTCTCTAGAAGCTTTATTTTATTATTTTCCCTCTGAAAAATGAAGGGAATACCGTCGACATAGACTTTGAGTAAATACCACAGGTAGATTCTGTCTATTTTGACCCTATCCAGAAAAAGGAATATTACAAATCCTCTTGCCCAAAAATTGCTTGCCCTCAAGCAATCCATCGCTATCCACAACAGAAGCATTGGGACATTTATGCCTCCATGCTAAATGATCTTGAATGGATCCTCTAATACCTGTATCCCAAACAATCCTTCGATCAATCCTTCCGTCCATAGATTCACCTAGATCCCAAACAATCTTGCCCCCAATGGGTTCTCCTGGATCCCAATGCCACCTAAGTCTTGGGACCTATAGGTTATGATACCATCTTAGCCTTCCACCACTTCCTATGCCAAAGGGCCCAAGCTGCAATATGCTCTTAGTTGTGAGTATCTTCCTATGAATCAACCCATCAATAGAGTACCAACTCATAATCTCTCACCAATCCATGCCTTGGGAAGGATGAATACCCGCAAATCTATTATGTTGATGTTGCTTGATGCTCAACTCATGCTGCTCCACTCAATCACCCAAAATGATGCATTTGGAGAACTCTGCCCCGCTCTTTCCAATAAATAGAGGTGGGTTGGTAGTGTTGCAAGCCTTATATATGTACTCTTGTAGATCGTTGCTTTGGAACTCCCAACTGTACTCCTCTCACTGCCTTGTGAGGGACTTGAGTCGTTCCTCAACACTAAACAACTTGGTCGTTGATTCTTCACATACCCCTATGAGCTCCTCAATTTTTCTATTCTCTTGTAAGACAGTGTCTTGAACTATCCAAACTCTCTGCTTCAACATCATAAGGTCTGTCTTGAAAAGCATGATCCTCTCCCGAAAGTCCTCTACTAGCAATTTTGGTTCCATGTTGAATGTCTTTGTATCTATCTACACCAAATGCCCCGCGACTACATCTTCATCTTGAACCTTTGACTAACCCTCCAAAATGGCTCATCCTGCATACTATATTTATCATGCTTCCCTGCATGATCATGTTCATCATGTCGGTTTGTTGTTGGCTCCTCATTTGATTAACCTTGAATGTATTCTTCGTGGCCTTCTTCACATGTGTGGATAATTTGTCCACCTTCTCTAGTTGTCAAACATGGATGTATCAGTGGATTTTTATCTATACTTGATGGCCCATACTCTTTATGGACATCCCCCTGGAAACTTATGGACTTAGTTGTATAAGAGCCTACCTCAGCAATACCATTAGGTAGAATTTCCTCATGCATTTCCAAATGCTTTTCATCCTGCAAGTCTCCCTGAATAATATCACGCTTTTGCTCACCATTGTGAAAATCAATAGACCCGACTGCAGAAGACTCCCCGTGATCTGAAGGAATCTCATCTTGTTTTGTCTTTGTTGTTTCCTTCCTATCACCTGGACATGAATGGTTAAGGGCCCAAGGTCCCTTGCAAATAAAGCATAGTCCTCTCCTCCTTAGTTCATTCTTGCTACAGAATCCTTCTTAGCTCCTTCCTAGTCAACACCCTTCTGAGCAATTTTATGTTTTGTATGACCAACTTTTCCACTAGATCATAGGCAGCTGGTGATACAATTAGTTCCTTCCTCCAAATGGTCAAAAGTTTGGATCTCAGTATCTTGCAGATGTCGGTATCTCCTTCTAAGAACAAGGATGCAATCTTTTGCATGCTTGTTTTGACATAGTCTAGATGAGTTGATGTAATGTTGGTGTAAAAGCACTGGAATACCTTAAAGATTAAGTCATCAAATTCCATATTCAACATGAATGTGCCAAAGTTGAACTCTGCGATCAGTTCTAGAATTTTGTGCCACTTTTGAAAGGTTGGAAGCTTGATGTTGTTCAACCCTCGAAGGTTTTCTACTATCAACTCCAATATCTCCCTCATGATATCATTGTTGTAGGGTGGTAATGGTGATGTTAAAGTTATGATCCAGCTGAGACAAGAGGCAACTCCGAGTCTAACATTTTCACAAGAATGCTCCAAAAACAAGGGTTGTATCAAAGCAATCATTGATGGATTCAAGGCCCAACCTGACCTTTTTCAATCTAATTGCTCTATCAGGGACAACGCCATATCAATGTGTCCAACCATAAGAGTACATCTTCAAACTTTGTATACTGCAATTTAGATCCAAGCTCAAAGAGGCTTGCTTTTTACATCTTCCTTCTGGATGTCCTTTGACTACAGAAGGATAGCATGGACCTTCTGAGAGGAAGGCGTGTCGTTTTGTTCTTGCTTCTAATTTGTAAGTTGTTGCCATTTTTTATCCGCAGAAGTATTGTAGCTCAAAGGACCAGGTGATGTGTTACCATGTCGATTCCTGAGGTGCTTCCAAAAATAAAATGACATTATTGTTGGGCATTAATGGATTCTGATACTTAGCCTCCTTTCTCTTTCCCCAGCATCTTCAATAAAATTGATTCACCCCAATGGAAGAAATTCCTTAGTAATAATAATTGGGAAGACACTTTCTGCAATATCACTCCTGCAATAACCGATAGAATACTAATTTCTTGGTTTTTCTTCTCCTATGTGTTTTTTTTTTTTTTAATTTAATCCACTTGAAAAAACTCCCAATGCTCTTGCAAAACCCAAACCTGGAAGCTCTAATGTAAAGGTGTTTTCCTTGATTCAATCGACCGCCCAATGCTCTTTTTCTAACTTCGGATCGGTTGAAATAATATGCTACCATGGCCTCCTCCCTAAGCTTCATACTTGCAGTTACCAATATTGCATGCCTCTTACTTGCAATCGAACATGGATGTTATTTCAAAGGAAAGCAAGGATTTTGAAATCCATACTGATGGTGATCTCGCATTCTCTAATAGTTGCAGGGGGCAATGCCACAGCGTACGCGAATTTAATTGTCAATGCATAATTGTTGCACCATATCACTCCATATACAGTTGGTCCAGAGCGTGGAGAAATTAAGTCAAATC
The DNA here is from genome assembly GCA_000404065.3 of Pinus taeda. Classification (NCBI taxonomy): domain Eukaryota; kingdom Viridiplantae; phylum Streptophyta; class Pinopsida; order Pinales; family Pinaceae; genus Pinus; species Pinus taeda. The sequence continues at coordinate 275,038 of APFE031297860.1, forward strand.
GCCCTTGGCCACGCAACAAGCTGAATAGACATTTGTCACCCTAGTAATGATGTGCTCAAGCTCCTCTGTACCCACTGGATGGACCTGAGTGTCGCATCCTTAGTTGCGTTTTCTAGATCCGTTGGCACTACCCCTAGCCGCATCTCAACAATTCTCTTAGTCAACGAGGGGCCCATGACCTTCCAAAATCAAGATTTCCTCCTTTGTTGCCTCTCGGACTCCAAACGTGGATCGGACTTTGTCAACGAGGGGGCAGTGACCATATGATACCATCAACTGAGTCTCTCGGATGGCTTCGAGCTCAATCTTTGGTGATAATGTTGGATCTTGGCCTCTAAAAATTAGACAGAGTCGTCCTCCCAAAAATTAGACAGACTCCTCCTTCCAATATGTGAGGAATTCAACCTCGGCTTCTTAATAGGAATTGCTCTTTATCCAAATAGAGAAGATTATCACCCTCTAAGGGAATGAACACATCCTCCTACAAATGAACGACTTTTCTCCAAAGAGCTTTGCAGATTCGATACTCCCCTCGCCCTTTGTGATTGTTGTTGGATCGATGATAGTGATACGTATTCGAAAAGGTTGCGTCTCCTGATAGGACCACGCTCCTCTGCCCTCTCTTACTCGAACACGTCTTCAACACCAAATTTTTCCTTCTCTCAGGCACGCAGTTTTCGCCTTTCTGCCATCCAAAGTCTAATGCAGGGGTCTTAACAGTGCCAAATCCAATCGCTATATCTATGAGACCGACCCGTGGTCTGCTTCCCTTCGGCCTACAGATACTTATGATCTGCAACTGTGGGTGTTGTTCCAACAAAATAATTCCAGTTCTACTAGCATATTGTTGCATAGTGATGTGTGTGCCAGGCCACCATATAGGTATGGATCATGTCGATCAAGTTTGCAGCTTGTATGGCATTGGTTCCAATGATTGACACGGCTAAGGTTTATCAATTCTACACTTGTGACCGAATTTGCCAATCTCGGCCCTGATTGAGGCAGCTTCACATGCTTTTGCGAACTATGCAAGATGGGATCAATGGATCTGTCCTCCACAATACGATCGGGAAAATGTGGCCTCTTCACGCTCGAATTCTTGTGTGCTTGTTCTTCTCAGTCTTCGTCGACTAATTTGTACACCGTCAGCCGTATGAGAGTCTTGTCTCCAGCGAACACACCTTCTCTCAATCGCTACACTCTTATAGGGTCGTCAGAACCCCAACCTTGACTAGGGCTCGACAATTCTTGAGAATAACCTTGATTCATCGTCTACAGTTTCAGAAATGCCGGTTAGGATGAGAAGAAATCCCACCAAAGTTTCCAGCGTAAAACCCTCAAGCTGGCAGAATGCACAACTCTGATACCACTATAATATCCCAAAGCTTAAAAACATTGACCAATCTAGCACACTATAGTGTTCTAATTAACATAGGCATTCAATAAGAACAAGAACACAAGGAATCTAGAACTGCATCCACTTTATTTAATTAATTATTACAAATGATACATGCCATAATAATTAGCATACCTTCACCAATGGCATGCAATGTTGCTCATCAAACGATATTGTACATGCCAAAATAGTTAACATACCTTCACCAATGGCATGCAACGCTGCTCATCAAACAATATTGAAGTATAATCGTAGACCCTGGATGGATCCACCATACAAATTACTCCCATGGGGTTTTCGTCCCTGGGATCAAACTAAAACTGGCCTTGCGGAGTTCTCAACAAAGGTAAAATAGATAAATAACTCAAGATGCCCTCAATGTCTAGCTCCCATCCTTTTTTATAGGCTTGATGGACTCTCTAGAAACTTTATTTTATTATTTTTCCTCCGAAAAACAAAGGGGAATACCATGCGCAGATACTATGGGTAAATACCACAGGTAGATTCCGTCTATTTTGACCATATCCAGAAAACAGAATATTATAGTATTTAACAGTGGTTTAGGAGTAAGAATTCTTGATTTTAAGGAGAAATAAGCACTGCATCTATATCCTTATTTGTTTTACCATTCAGACGATGTGTGTGCCACCAACATTTTGACAGTTTCTCGATGCACAAGGATTCGCTTCTCTATTACTTGGCTAGTGTCCACTATTCGGTAGACAGATTATTGAAAAATTTACATGCCAAAATTCTTCTTCAACAAGGCATTCAGGGTGGTAGGGCAATTGATTAGTTTTGCAGTGATTTTTTTACCATGAGGAGAATGGATATACTGGGACCTACAATTTCGCTAAGAGAGATGGCTAAAGCCAATGAATTGGTTTCAGTGTCTAGCGGTGACAGTTAAATCTCATGAGAGGGGTTGAGGATGGGAGCCATTTTTGGAGGAATTAAACTATCCCAATGGGCGTCCAAGCGTTCAAGCTCGACTAAGCTTTGCGCGCCCAAGCTCGACTGAGCTTTGCACAATCGTAATTTTGGTGATAGCATCCCACTAGATCGTTCTTCCATCCAACATCGGGGCTAGCCCTAGCCTAAGAGGGCTAAAAAAGAAAAGAACATGAAGGCTATCCCCAGCCTAGGCTCAGCAAGAAGGGGCTAAGCTCAGCAAAGAAAAAAAAAGAAATATGAATCAATTAGTTTTGCGATTGGACTCACTTTTTTCCCGGAAGGGAAAAAAAACTCTGGTAATTCAAGTAAGATATAAAAACTAGCATATATATCGCCGATATATCGCTAATCATATTCAGCATATGCCAATCTAAATACTCCAATCCCAAAAAAAACATATACACCTGTACATCAACATCGGGCATATCTAATTCAACAATCCTCAAAACCCTGTATTAGACATGTCAAGGTTCATATATATCCATATAAAGAGAAACGATGGATCCATTGGATATCTAGACCCGAAAGTGAAAAATCGGGAGAAATCGACCATCCTTGCTCAAAAAATGATCAACATAGAGGCATCACACCTTCGTCCTGTACCCTACCATCATATTTGAAGCTGTAGTGAAGAAACCCCGAAGTCTCATCCAAGCCTTTCTTAGACATCCCATCCGCCACACTATTTAACTCCCATCCGCCACGCTATTTAACTCCCTGAACACATGTTGAAAAGAGATACCTGTGAAGGATTCCTTTAGATTCTCAATACGAACCAAGCAATTTACCAAGTTGGGGGACGATATTTTTGTCTTTTCACCAGCCCAATCAATAATAAATCTGGAGCCTCCATAGATAGAAATATGATCCAAACTATATTTCTTAGCCATGTATAAGAGTCCCCATAAAGCAAGTGTCTTTGCTCTCTGTATTTGTGCCCCCTCCACCTGACCAAAAAGATTGAATCTGAAATTGATCAACGACACAACCCCACAGCCACATCTACCCAATTGAGAGGCACCAGCGGGAAATGTCACCCGAAAGATATTCTTCAGCAACCTGGGCGCACAACCGACTTATTTTCCAAAACCCCAGCCTCCAACCAAGCCTGGACGTTGTTACAAATACATGCAATATTCAAAGGACTACCTCAAAAATCAAAGAGTTTCTCGCCCGCAAAATTTCCTAGGTGATGTAGAGAGGATTGATCTTAATTTCCCTCGCCTGTTGAACCACCATTGATAACACATCGCTAACGAGGGGAAGATCCAAACTGAGGGTAGTGTTGGATCAGGTGCACAGCAAAACTAAATGAAACACACAGCAGAAGCACATATAACACAGTATTTAACGTGGTTCACCCAACCAATCTGGGCTACGTCCACCAAACATAGGCATCAGGAATATATTAATCAAATTGGAGATTACATCAAGAAATACTCACACTCTCTTAGCAAATCATCTGAATGATTGCCTGTTATAT
>APFE031297860.1:286500-312878 GCA_000404065.3 Pinus taeda
TTAAAAAACCATTTTAACTGCTAAAAATCAAGATTTAACCTCATTTCTTCCGCCGGATTCCGTCACCGGAATCTCCAAAAAGTCGCATTATAGACAACTCCCTGTAAATTATCACAGTCTCACTCTGAGTCTAGAAAATCCCTATCAGAGCGAGGGAAAGCCTGCGCATTAAATTAGTGCACATTTCATTTTTTTAACCATTTCAGTTGAGGTTGTCTGCAATTCAAATATGGTAGATGTTCTACATTTTGATTTGAAAGAGATGGATTACAGCAATCAGGCATGAGATAAAGGCTAATCAAGACGCAATGGGTCAGTGAATCATCCTTGACTGGTTTCTGTCTTCGGCGTACCTTGACTAGTCGTTTACGTTTAAATATATTTATTCATGTTCATTGGTGCAGTCAGAGTGGGTAAAGAATTGTCAGCCTTAAAGTTTGCGAACCCGATGTTATCGGTCATTACGCCAGCTTAATTGTCATGGTGATGGCCAGCTCTACTTTTGATTTGTACGTATTGAAGTTCGAATAACAGGAAGAGTATGTTACCAACCCAAAAAAAATCGAAATTAATAACTAAATCTTAGGTTGCAGTTTTGGATAACGAAAAAGCATGGAATGCAATGATTCAACTTATATTTCATTGTCGCGGTTTTGGATAACGAAAAAGCATGGAATGTAATGATCCTCAACTTATTTTGATCTAAAATATATGTAGCAAAGTTTTTACCTTAATGCCATATATAATTTTTGCTCTAATTTGAATTTCTACTGTCCAAAGTGCCTCTCGACCAGAATCAAACAAGCTTCTTTTGCTGCAATTCATAAACCTAAACCTAGTATATTAGGTAAACATCCAAACTTGCAATTTATGAAATCTAGCAACTACTGCTAGATCCCAGGTTTTCACGTATCTTCCGACCATTGGTCTGCGTGTATTCTCTCTGCAATACAATTGACCTATAAAGAAAATTACAAATTTTGAAATACTTCCAGTGCTCGAAAGTACAACATTCTTTACCACCGCCACCAGAGTTCTAGGGAAAAGGACTTTAAAGAAATGAGGATATAAAAATAAGATCTCCGAAACAGTTGGTAATGCATTTTGCCATTTTGCATGAACGTTGCAAAATGATGTTACATATATTGAAGCATAATAATACTTGTGCCAAAACATACCATCCTGAACCCCATCCCTATATTCAGAAAAGGTCGGTAGTGTCTTGGGATGAAGCAACACATCAAAATTATGCTCCATATATTTAAGCATAATACTTGTGCCAGAAAACACACCATTTGTGCTCCAACCTTTTATTCGGAAGTATACTAGGCATGCATGATAAACTTCTGATTTTACTTGGTGAGAGTTTAGTATTGTAAAATCACCTGTACAAGCATGCAGATATTTTCTGCAAAGGTCCCTTTAAACATCCACAACTCAGTAAATATATACAGAATTATGAGTTCTCTGAAGAAAATTGGAATTCTAATTCTAGACAAAGCTGTTAAGACTGTTCTACTTTCTTGATTTCTGCTTGGGAGATAGCCCAGCTTTTAGAGAGATCATAGACGGTTTCATATGCCAGCTGGTATCAAACAGTTCAATAATTGGGTCGGCCGATGTCTCTGAATCTGAATCTGAAACCTGACCTTTTCTTTCATCTGCCTCCTGAGATTTCTTCTCGTCTTCTTGAGATATCTTATCAAAATTTTGATCATCCTTAGATGTAATGGCATCACAGATTTCCGCAGAAGGTTCCTTTTTCCCAAGGAATATATGATCATCAACAGAACCATGTTCAGCGTCATCAAGGGTATCCTCAACAACAGCTTTAGTAGCATTATCGTCTGAGAAAACTTCCTTCACTTCAGCTTCACTGTGTATAAGCATCCACTTAGAGACCATGTTGGCAAAAGGAGTCGCCACTGCATTAACTACACGTGCAATAGGACTCAATAACGGTATTTTTTGTGTCATCCTTAGCACCTTGTCTGTTTGATCTTTCAAGTCAGCTTCATATTTAACCCATAAATCTGCGATCGAACCAACTACTCCCCTAACCGAAAGCTTGTCCACAGTGGTGATTATTATATCTGGTAGTTGCATAGAAAATTCTTCTAGTTTCTGAGCTTTTTCAAACAAGACGGAAACTGATGGTAAAATATACTCAACAACGGCCCCAAGGAAACACAACTGGCAAAAACCAATAGATCCAAATATTTCATTAGAAGAATGAAAATGTGAGATACGCATCGTTGATAAAATAAACAGTGAAGTTACGTGTAATAAATTATGAAGATTTATATTTACTTGGTTATCAGCAAAAGTCAGGAGATGCAAACCATGACCCTCGACTGACACAATCACAGGCAGCATCCATGAGCCTGTAGTTTTTTCAATTACAACTGCTAACTGTCCAAAGGGAACAGGCAACTCTTTTGCTTTCCCGCAACAGTAATGTGTGATCGTAATTAATGAACGGCCACAGCTATTGAACAACTTTGATCTTGGACTGCAGTTTTTCTTTGGCAGCGATTCCTGAAATAAAATAAGAACTGTAATTCAATCAAATTTCAGCATGTATGCAAATCCCGTTCAAACCTCACATGCAGGACAAAAGCAACTGCTGTATAATCATCAACAGCATTCTATATGTAGCCTTTTCATTTCGGAAAGGCCTGATAATCCGTACTTTCTTTAAGGAGGAAGCAAAATTGAAATCCTAACACACTCTCCTTTTGCAAAACCAAAAACCACCCTTACACACTCTCCTTTTTCTAAAACCAAATATCATGGGCAAGACAGTAAAGGTCTCAAATACTACAAAGCCCAACTCCATTCTGAAATAAATAACAAAACATCAAAATACAGTCTAGGGAGGTAAGTTCAATTATTTCAGCTGAATCGGAAAATAAGCCAGCGGTATACAATATAACTTGCAATGACCACTCCACCAAAAGACACAAGCGCAAGGGATTTTCAAGGGGAATTTTAAGTCGGATAATTTCCATCCAAAGAAAAGCTCAATGGAAGTACAACATCTCACGGGCAATGATTTCTTATTAACCATAAAAGCTAACTTCCAAGTATAAAAGGTTGTGTGTCGTTGGGGTCACTCGAATGGGTAGAGAATTAAGATAACTTCTGTAGTAAAAGTAATAGTAAAGTAAATAATATTAAGATAATTTCAAGTAATATTAAAATAATAATATTAAGATAATTTCAGTAGAAACAATAGAAATAATATTAACTTATGTTGTTAATAATAAAATAATAAGAATCTAATTTACTTTAAATTATAGTTAAGTCAAATACCAAAGTGATGTATGAAAATCCTTATATTGAGGTCACTCCAACAATAAAATAAATTAACAATAAGCTACTTTAATTTTAATATTGTAGTTAAGTCAAACACCAAATTGACATAACATAATTCTTATGTTAGGTCATTCCAACAATAAAATTGAATAGAAGTAATATTAATTTTCATTGGTAATAATTAATAATAATAATCCAATTTTTATAGTCACAATCAAGCTAGATACCGAAAATTGATATATGAAACTGATCTACCTTGATATTGGGATTGATAAAATCAAAATAAAATTTACGAAGGTGTATATACTATATATACTATATCTCCCTCTGGATTAAAACACGACCTCTTGGAAGAAAGGAAAAAAAAAAGGATAGCCAAAGATAAACAGCACAAATATTCCTATGAATCAAAACCAAACTAGAAACTTAATATCAAGGATAAGAACAAGGAAAGATGGGAAAGCATCAATAATTATTATGATTGTCAATTACCATTCCAAAAAATGATTTGTTGCATTCCCTTCGAATAAGATGGAGACATATGCTTTAGTGGCTTGCATACAGCCTACATCTCCTTGAGAATACAGAAAGAATACATAGAATCCTTTCACAGTACTATGCATCGTCCATTGTACTAAACCAGCATAGATCCATCTTAACCATTGATCTAACATGAGCCTAGAGAAATCAAATTTCTTCAGATGTAAACTTAACCACTGATCTAACATGAGCCTAGAGGGATCAAATTTCTTCAGAGGTAAACTTAACCACTGATCTAACATGAGCCTAGAAGGATCAAATTTCTTCAGATGTAAACTTAACCACGGATCTAACATGAGCCTAGAGGGATCAAATTTCTTCAGATGTAAACTTATTTTAGAGTGCAAAAAAACAATGTTTAATTTTTTAGTTTAAATTGTATTCTTAAATATTATAGAGATTACATAACATGTGCATTGGGTCATTTTATCAACGCACATTAAACTGGTTTTTTTGTTATTAATATATCTTAAGTATACGTCAATATTAATTAATATTAAAATATTTTATTCATAATCCACATTCGATATTTTATTCTATACAAGATTAAAATATTTTCTTTTAACATTTTTTTCTATATATAGAGATATATGAAGTTATGGGTCAGAAGGGAGGGCGGATGACCCTCATTAAACCCGCGTTCTTTACGCTTACTCGATGGGTTTTGTACAAGACCCGTTTACCCTCATTAGACCCGCAGGTAGCCTATAAGACTCCCATCGGACCCTATAAGACCCTTTGGGCAGCAAAACCCCCAAACTGTCCAAAAATTCATTTTTTTTTTTTTTCTTTTTGGAAATGAGGTGGAGCAAAAGGGAAATTGGAGGCCAAAAGAAAAATTATAAGCACCTCTCTCCCTTTTATTTCTCATTCAATTGTCATTTGAGTGTTTGGCTAATTTGTGTGATTGTTGAAACTTCAGAGTGAATCAAAAGGAGGCTTCATCGGATCAAACTAAGCTTCAGGTAGGCTTCATGAACCTAGTTAGAATGTTTTCCATGTATTTATTTTTGTTTTTTTCTTTTAATTTTTTTTTTCATTTTGCAAAAAAAAAATTTATTGGGAAGGTCGTTGTGTGGCTGAGTTTCTCACCCACACAAGGCCGTTGCGTGGTTGAGTTTCTCACCCACACAAGGCCGTTGTGTGGCTGATTTTCTCACCCACACAAGGCCGCTGTGTGGCTGAGTTTCTCACCCACAACCAAAAAAAATTGCAAATTAAAAAAAACAAAACAAAAAATCAAAACCAAAAAAAAAAAATAATAATGATTTTTGGTTCTTCCAAATTTTGTTACCATGCCACCAAAGGGTTTCAGACAATCTTGTGATTCGACATGGGCACATGGTCAACAAATCATTCCGAGTAATGACCACAATATCAAGTGCAATTATTGAAATGCCACAATGTATTCAGGCATAAACAAGCTGAAATACCACCTAGCCAGAATTCTTGGGCATGGTGTGGGATGTCGTCAAAGTTGCCCTGATGAAATCACTATTGAAATGGTAGTTGTTTTGGAATCCATTAAAGAAGCAAGTTCTAAGAGAGCAAGAAGGAAGGATGAGATGGTTGGGGTAGGTAGATCTTCATCTCAAAGTGAGGCACAGTTTCAAACTCCATGTACTGGTAACTTCTCTTCAACTGTTATGGCAAACAAGAGTATAACCTCTTCTTTCTTCAATCCTCATACAACTCCAGGATCTCAACCAACCTTGGACAATTTCAATGATAAGAAGAGGAAGGAGGCAGATATGGCAGTGAGGAGGTTTTGGTACCATAATAGTCTTTCATTCAACTATGCAAAGTCTTATTTTTATCAACCCATGGTGGATACCATTGCATGTGTTGGCCCTAGATACAAAGCCCCAACTTATAATGCACTTAGGGGGAAAGAGCTAGATGAAGAGCTTGAGTGTGTCAAGGAACAATTGGAGAGCATTAAAAGCTCACGGAAATTTACAAGTTGTACACTTATGTCTAATGGGTGGACAGATCAGAGAGGTAGAACAATAATAAATTTTATTGTAGCTTGCCCTAAAGAAACCATGTTCCTAAAATCCATTGATGCATCTGCAAATATTAATGATGCACATTTGATTATTTTGTTGTAGCTTGCCCTAAAGGAACCATGTTCCTAAAATCCATTGATGCATCTGCAAACGTTAAAGATGCACATTTGATTTTTTCATTGTTGGCTGATGTGGTGGAGGACTTTGGGGTTGCAAATGTTGTTCAAGTAATCATGGACAATGCAGCAAATTATGTGGTAGCTGGAAGGTTGCTTTGTGCCAAATATCCCACCATTTTTTGGACTTCATGCATTGCCCATTACATAGACTTGATGCTAGAGGACACTGGGAAGTTGGAGTGGGTGTAAAACATTGTACAAGAATGCAAGCATATTACCAAGTATATTTATAATCACGCTTGGGTGTTGAACCTTATGAGGGAATTTACACAGGGTGAGCTTAGTCGCCCAGATGTCACACGGTTTGCTACAAACCTTCTTTCCCTCCAAAACCTTTTGTATGAGTACCAAGCTTTGAGAAGAATGTTTTGTAGCCACCAATGGGTATTCTGGAAAGATAGCACAAAATCGGAAGCAATGTCCGTGAAAACATCTGTCTTTGTTGATAGTTTGTGGGACAAAGTGACTAAGATTGTCAGCTTCATTAAGCCCCTCGTGAAAGTCTTGAGATTGATGGATGGAAAAAGACCTACAATGGGATATATTTATGAGGCCATGGACAGGGCCAAAGAGGCCATCAAGACTTTTTATAAGGGAAATGAATCTAAATATATCCCTATATGGCAAATTATTGATTCCAAGTGGGACAGGCAACTACATTCACCATTGCATGCAGCAAGAGCATATCTCAATCCAAGCTTATTCTATAATGAGGAGTCTAGCAAAAGAGATCCCGAGGTGATGAGAGGTGTCATGATATGCATTGAGAAGTTCTCGGATGTAGATATTCATGACAAAATCAACTTACAACGAGATATGTATAAGGAAGCATCTGGCATGTTTGGGTTCAACTCAAGCCAACGTCTCAAGGACAAGAAAATGCCTTGTAAGTGCAAATTATTAGAACTTAGCTTGTAATTTTGCTAGTTTTCTTTTATATGTTTGCCATTGCAAACTGATAATCTGTGTTGTTATTTGTTTACAGCTCATTGGTGGATAGATTGTGGCACTGAGGCACGACAATCACAAGAATTTGCCATCAGAGTTCTGAGTCAACCCTGCAGTGCTTCTTGTGAGCGCAATTGGTCAGAGTTTGAGCACATCCACAGCAAAAAGAGAAACAAGTTGGAGCATGAGAGGTTGGAGAAGTTGGTTTTCATCTACTACAACCTTCGAATGCTCACAAAACAAGTGCAACCAAAAGATACAGATCCAATTTTATTGGATACTATTGATTTAGAGTCTGATTGGGTTGTGGAGGAGGCCCTTGATTTGAGTTGGCTTGATGAAGAGACTGAGGATCTCTCTAGTTTGCCATCTCAAATGGAGACTCCAAATACACCTGCCTCACAATTGCTTCAGCCTTTTGATGTTAGCACTAGCTCCGCAATGGCTTATTGTAGACGTAATCATCTATGAGTGATGAGACACAAGATTGTTATGAGACAATCACTTATCATTTATGACATACAATCATTTATCATTTATGACATGTATTTGAATTTTGAACTTGCTGACATTTTTTATTTTAATTATGGAATCATGAGTCCTTTTCTTATTCAGTATCTAAATGTTTTGCTTACAAAAATTGAATATGTTATGTTGTACTTTTATAGATATGAGATTATGTTATGAATTATTGCATATATTGTGGTTTTTATAACTTTTAAGGATTGGAATTGTCATTAGTTTCTTTTTTGTGCTTAAAATTTACCACATTTTAAGATTTTTTTGTATTTTGACAAGTCTTATAAGGGTCGTTCCTGAGTCTTATACGAGTAGACGAGTTGATGCCTCATCGAGTCTTATACGAGTACGAATCATGGAACATTGGTTTAAACATCTTACTCACATATTCTTTCTTTTTTTACTTCTAATTATTTTAGATGAAATTATATTAAGGTCATATGGACAACTGATTAAATATGTCTAACATATTTTTGTTTTCTTTTTTATTATATCCAACATTGCTTTTCTATTTAAAAAATATTTTATGTTTATTTTAAGACAGACAAACATACTTGCACATCGCCTTCACACTAAGTTGTAGAATGAGCCTTCGGCTCAATGAGGACTATTTAATCGCTTTTCTATTTAGAGAATATTTTATTTTTATTTTAAGACAGACGGACATACTTACACATTGCCTTCACACTACTCTGTTGAATAGCCTTCACACTACTCTGTTGAATGAGCCTGAGGACTGTTTAATCCTTAATATGTTAACATTGTTTATCCATCTCATTTGAAAAACTAAACGATCCAAACCATTTTGATATGACGTCATTACCTTCTAACCTTCTAACCATTCACACAAAAATAAGACTAAACCACTAACCATTCACGATTAACCATTAGCCAATTCACGTAGTTGGCCTTTCAATTAAACCCGTAAGATTTGTTTTTTTTGGTTCTTGTCCAACACCAGTCCACCAATTCGCTTCTTATTCTGTTTTTGTCATATCTTCAATCCCCACCTTCCCCACGATCTTTGACATGTCCATTCTTCAAGTTACTTCCCCATGCACTCGGAGCTTTGCCAAGTTCATTCCTCAATTTCCTTCTTCATGGACCAAATCCGCCACTTCTATATTAGCCAACTTAACTTGATTTTCTTCACATCTACACCGATCAATATTTCATTAGGTAAAGCTTCTTGAACGTCCTCATTCAAACGAAAGTTGCACAGTTTTATCAATTGATTTATTGGAATTCAAGAGTTGGTTAAAGATTCTCATCTATTACCTTTCTCCCTTGTTGATGGATGGATAACTCCTGAATTGAAAATTCAACATCTGCAAGAATCTACTTTTATGAAAAGAAAAGAAAAACATTATTTACAATTTAACAGCATAGCCGTTTGTTCATACGTTATTTCCAAATCCTGGTTGTAGCGCACAACATTTATAGATACAATAACTTTCTGTTGGCATTCTCTTGATCTAGAAATATAGATACAATAACTTTTTAGAGGCATTCTCTTCATCTAGATCCCATCGTTTCGCTAATGATGCCTCAATGTCTTTAATGTTATAGTAGAGCATGCCACATTCAATCTGCAACAATTTTCCGTAGGCAATATCCTGATCTACATTTCTATGATTTTTCTGGTGCCTCAATTTCTTTAATGTTATGATAAAGCATGGCAAGTAGAGCATGCCACATTCAATCTACAACAATTTTCCGTAGGCAATCTCCTGATCTACATCCCTATGATTTTGTTGATGCCTCAATTTCTTTAATGTTATGATAAAGCATGGCAAATCCAATCTGGCTACTCTCGATTTGTCTTTAATGTTATAGTAGAGCATGCCACATTCAATCTACAACAATTTTCCGTAGGCAATATCCTGATCTACATTTCTATGATTTTGCTGATGCCTCAATTTCTTTAATGTTTAAGATAAAGCATGGCAAGTAGAGCATGCCACATTCAATCTACAACAATTTTCAGTAGGCAATCTCCTGATCTACATCCCTATGATTTTGTTGCCTCAATTTCTTTAATGTTATGATAAAGCATGGCAAATCCAATCTGGTTAATCTCGATTTTGCTGATGCCTCAATTTCTTTTTCGTTATGACAAAGAATGGCACATCTAACCTGGCTCCTCTATTTTGCTATGCCTCAATTTCCTTAATATTTTGATAAAATAATGTTATGATAAAGCATGGCACACCCATTCTGGCTACTATCAATTTTGAATATGCCTCAATTTCTTTTTTGTTATGATAAAGAATGGCACATCTAACCCGGTTACTCTCTATTTTGCTGATGCTTCAATTTCTTTAATATTATGATAAAGCATGGCACATCCAATCTGGCTACCCCTCGATTCCTCTAACATCCTTTAATATTTCTTTTCATGAGCACTTAACTCATGAAATATGTTGTTTCATTGAGAAAAAACGTATGTTTGTATTGCAAGTCAACGTCTTGCAAGCCCTCGTCCAATTTGATACATTTAGCACAAAAAATAACCATATTTCCAACCCATCCAACAACATTCAGAATATTCCATGTCCAATTCATCACAATTATGTGTCACAATATGCCATGTCCAATTCATCACCATTATGTGAATGGACTAGCTATTTCTTTCACAATCAAATTTCTCCATTTTATGGGTTGGCCTACTCATCCAAGTAATGATAATTTAATGAACACATCAAAATCAGTCCATTCACTTACTCACTTCAGCATTGGATATATTTTGTTTTCCGCAATCCATGATAAAAATATCCATTCATTCGCATCTGCATGTGTAGTTATGTTGTTAATGTTCTCTTTGTAATGTAGTTCAGTCAACGACACTGCTTAGTTTGACTTTGTACCTTACAAGTTCATAGACCTTGTGTCCATTTAGAGCTTTTTTTAACTATCCACACATTTAAAATTTTGATCTTGTTGTCTTTGTGATCCACACAAAACAATAGTTTCGCAACATGGCCAGTTTCCTTTTTTTCAATGCTCTCGGGATTCAGTAATACCCTAACGACATTGAGTTGATATCTGGCCCGTTCAAAAATGATTTGCAATGCTTGTGTGTTGTCTAACCTTGTCCCCTTGTTTATCAAGGGTTAGACACCAAAATATATATGTACACTGTACATGATACAATTTTAAGAACACTGTTTATCTTAATGAGTATGTTATCCATAATTTCTTGTCAGAAGTGAACTCTGCTCTTTCCAATGTTGCTCACTTTCCAGATTTGAAATGCAACTTGAGAATCTGAACTTAATAATTCCTGCGAAGTTGGTTATCCAAGCTCCTTTTTTGTTAACTGATATGTTTCTGACCATATAATAGCTATTCAACACAGCAAGGGTAGCTGTTATAATAAATACTTTCTGAAATAGCTAGAGAACCCAGGTTTCAGTCAAAATACCTGACTCTAGCTGCTATAATAAATACTTTCTGAAATAGCTAGAGAACCCAGGTTTCAGTCAAAATACCTGACTTTATAACATCGTCGAATTTCCCAATAAGTGAAGAATATATGCAGGTCACAACGTAAACTGTTAAACGTTCTTAAATCTGAATTTCAGAGTGAGATCTGAAATATTTGATAACAAAGCTAAAAAAACATTAAAATATTTGTGGAAAACCTCAACACAGAAACTTTAATGCTAATAACCAACATTTTAGACAATACATAAGCTGAATTCCTAAGAAGGTGTCAATACCAAGTCAGGTCTAAAGAGTCTCCAAAAACAATGTGGATCTGCACTTAGCCAAGACTCTGTCTCTCGCTCCAGTATTAACATTGCTGACAATCACGTTGTCGTCTCCTGTGGGTCCTATCAGTCCTCATTGCTGACAGTTGCGTTGTCATCTCCTGTGGATCCTATGAGTCCTCTTTGGCTTGTGGTTGTCTATCATTGAGATGTCCATAATTACAAGCTATAACCACATTGGCATGCATATTCCTAAGATCAGATTCTGTTCCACATTAATACTTCCATTTCTCGCAAACTAACTGCAACCTAAGCTGCCAGGGCCCATTGGTGCAGGGAATGACGCTACATTTGAACATCAAATTATAAAAGCTTATATGTACAAAAAAGTTACAATTAATAAAAACAAAACCAAAATTTATCTAACACAGTAAAACTTGGGTCAAAAAAATATAAATTTGCCAATTTGCCAATTGATATTACAAGATTCAAAAGAGTAAGGATTGGTTGACATGATATCAAAAATAGAATGGAAAGAACTTCTAAAACTCAAAATATCTGAACCTGGGAATTTGTTTTTGGCTTTGGCGCACTGAACAAAAAGATTTTTGACTGCTTGTTGCTGCTGCCACAGTCAAAAATTTAGGCCCAAGAACTTGATGGGGGGAATTGGTCTTTTGATGCTGCTGCTGGCCACTACAAACAGATTTCTAGTCAGAAATCCGCTTTGAGAACCCTTCTCTTTGTCCAATGTCTGCTGCTTTTAGAAACAGGTGAAAAAAAAAAGCAATTGGGGTTTGTCCTGCTCGACTATTGGGCCCAGCGAAGGCACAGCGGTGTTTGCTGTTGAGGCCCACTCATTTTCTAAAAACAAAAGGCATTTTTCCTGTTGGCCAGTTTTTTTTTCTTTTTAAATTTTTGGGCGGGATATCCCCTGTAAGTTGTAAGAGGAGACATCCCCTAATTTTGGGTTCTGCTTAATAGGAACATTCCACACCCATCTCGGGTATGGGAGACCAGGGCCTATCCCAGGGATCTGCCCCCTGGTAACACAGTCTTCAAGAAAACATTCCAAAATATGTTCCACCAATCCAGGGACGTCCTCACCTGCTGGGGAAGTCTCAGTACCTGTCTCAGGCAGGTGACATCTCCGTACCTGTCTCAGGTACAGGTAGGTACAGGAGAGAGACACATTCCAGGGACTCCCACCCGAACAAAGCCTACAATAAAAGATTCCAAAACATTCTCTACCACAATGCTAGAATTTCATTTCTGCCTAAATTATTTTATATGATATTTTTTTTATTCTGTTATGTATTACCAGTGTTGCGAACATTTCGATAACATCCCAATTTTATCTTGAAATCACGATTTTTTGGCCTAGCCAATGTTTGCTGGTTTTTTACCGATATTTTCCTGATTTTTACAAATTTTTGGTTTTCTGAACCCTTGCCGATTTTATCCCGGTGCCTATGTTCGCAACATTGCATATTACCTTAATGTCCAATCTATAAATCAGGCCGCAGCACAGTCCAAACAGCTACGGAACAATCATGGTGGGCTACACATTTTTCCAAGTTCTATACCACTGTCCTTCATATGAAAATCTTTATGGAGCTTGACAGGAGACTCCTAGAGCTAGGGGATAGGCAGGGTAATATTCTGCACATCAGACCACAATCACATTTTTACACTCAGGGCCATCATGAGAAGGCAAGGCATCACTCTTTGAAAGTCTACCACTGTTTTGTAGAGTTCTGGAAAGCCTTCAAATTTGTTCCCATGAGGCCCTATTCGTGCGGTTCAGAGGCATCAGCATTATCCAAGACACTCCTAACCACCATAATGCGCTTGTATGAGTCGGTCCTTGGTCATCTCCGTACTGTACTAGATGTCCAACTTTATCAGGACCACCACTGGGTCAAAAAAAGGATGCCCCCTATCCCCAACCCTTTTTGGTATCTAGTATCTACATAGCTGAGCTAGAATTCTTTCTGCATGATCATATCGAGGACGACGATGGGTGCCACTTTCACCAAGTCTTGATATCTATCCTGCTCTTTGTTGGCTTGATGTGGTCCTCTTGGCCTCATCCCCAAGGAGCCTACAGAAACAACTAGATGCTTTGGCACTCTGCTGTGATCCAACAGTTCCAAGTTCTATACCATTGTCCTTCATATGAAGATCTCTATGGAGCTTGAGCGAAGACTCCTTAGAGATAGTGCATAGGCAAGGTTTCATTCTATAGATCAGACCACAATCACATTTCTACACTCCAGGCCATCATTGAGGAGGTGCAGCGTCACTCTTTGAAAGTCTACCACTGCCTTATAGACTTTCTGACAGTCTTCAACTTTGTTCCCTGTGAGGCCCTATTCCAAAGGCTTAGAGGCATCAGCATTATTCAAGACACTCCTAACTACCATCATGCGCTTGTATGAGTTGGTCCTTAATCATCTCCGTATTGTACACTAGATGTCCACTAGGTGTCCAACCTTAGTAGGAGTGGGGTCAAAGAAGGATGCCCCCTATCCCCGACCCTTTTTGGTATCTACATAGATGACCTAGAGTCCTTTCTGCATGATCATATCTAGGATGTCAATGGGTGCCACCTTCACCAAGTCTTGATATCTATCCTACTCTTTGTTGACTTGATTGTGTTGACTTGATGTGGTCCTGTTGGCCTCTTGATATCTATCCTACTCTGTTGACTTGATTGTGTTGACTTGATGTGGTCCTCTTGGCCTCTTGATATCTATCATACTCTTTGTTGACTTGATTGTGTTGACTTGATGTGGTCCTCTTGGCCTCATCCTCAAGGAGCCTACAAAAACTACTAGATGCTTAGGTATTCTGCTATGATCCAACAGTTGACAGTTAACGTAGGTAAAATCAAGGCGATGATTTTCAATGGATTAAAGAAGGTACTATCGGATCACCATTTCTTTTTCCAAGAAGAGGAGATTGAGATCATCAACACCTATACTTATTTGGGAGTATAACTATTGACTTGATTGTGTTGACTTGATGTGGTCCTCTTGGACTATCCCCAAGGAGCCTACAAAAACAACTAGACGCTTTGGCACTGCTATGATCCAATAGTTGACAGTCAACCTAGGTAAAACCAAGGTGATAACCTTCAATGGATCAAAGAAGTACTATTGGATCATTGATTCTTTTTCCAAGGAGAAGAGATTGAGATCATCAACACATATACTTATTTGGGAGTATAATTCTTGGGGCCTCACTTCAATTTTCAACATGCTCTTTAGCCCTAGGTCAAGAAAGGTTACAAATCCTTGGCTGTTTTTTAGAGGACAATGTTCCCAACACTATTTTCAGGACATCTCGTCCAAGATGGTCTTCGTGGATTCCCTTGTCTAGCCCAAAATTCTTTACGGCTTAGACGTTTGGGAACCTTGTTTGCTTGAGGATGATTGGGCTCCAAGATGACCCTCATGGATTCCTTTGTCTAGCCCACAATTCTTTACGATTTAGAGGTTTGGGACCTCGTTTGTTTGAGGATAATTGGGCTTCAATTGAGAGATTGCAAAACCTTCTCCTTCGAAGGATCATCAAATGCAAGCAAACAATACCCCAACACATCATTCTTGTGAGGTTTGGTTACTAAAGCTTCTAGCTTCAGACTGTTTTCCTCCTTATTTCAATTCTACACTGCATCCGAAGTTTTTCCAACTCGACAAAGGGTCAAGACCGGTACCCATACTTGGCTTATTGCTCATTAAAGTCCACTACCTTATCTAACCCTCATAGTCATACCAAGTGTTGATTTGCAAGGGTCTCAAACTTTTGGCATTTGGATGGATTAACTTCTCTTGGATGCACCTAGCCACCTCTTACCTACTAAGCAAGAGTTGAACATGATCATGATGACATTTATAGGCAACTTGTGCAGGTCACTTGGACAAAGCCCTGAGCTAAGCTATGTCCAAAGTTGGCCTTCTATTTTGAGCGCTTCATAGAGTTGAGGGACAAACTCATCATCCAACCCTCATACACATCTTGTCATTGGTCACACTCTCTTCGTATCCCCCTAGACTAGTTCCGAGTGAGTTGTGTGTTTGGAAACATGAATGAAAATCTTTAAAATTATGTGTTTTTATAAAAAATAAGTATTTAATGTATTTTTTACAACGACCGAGTTATTGAAATCGAGCCGGCCGAGTCGATACCGAGTCGGAGTCGGAATCGACCCTTGGCCGAGTCGGAGTCAGAGTCGGAGTTTTAAAACACTGGTTTGCATAGACTCAAGTTGGGACAAATCACTATGTTATACAAGCAGCTTTTCTAACTATGTCATCTTCATGAGATTGACATAGAGGAGCACTCCATATTCCACTACCCCGTCTACTATGAAATCCATGGAAGGTTTCATTGTCTATCATGGAAGGTTCCATTGTCTATTAAAAGGGGCCTAAACACTATCTAACTTCTTTAGGTACCTAGACCAGAGATGTTTCGCCTTATACATGAGGCCTCCAGGCTTCATGTCCACATTCTCCGGCATTCTCTAGCCTCCTCCAAGACCATATTCTATCTAAAAGGATTACTTCCTTCTTTATGGTGCTCCCATCAACTAGGGGAGCCAAGAGACAAATTGATGGCAACAATGCCTCTTATTGCAAATCAATACAAACAAGGGACTATCCCACCTCCCCAAATATCTTAGCGGCATTGGCGAACCAAAATCCTTTACCACTGACCAGCAAGGAGGCAAGATAACCCAAGCATCAATGATGGTTATCTCTTCCAAACAGCAACACAGTGAACAGTCCAAATCTTCCCCATACCATTCCTTGAGACATCATTCTATTATGAGTTTTTTCATTCAACCTTGAATGTTACGAGAGATAGATTTAGTAGACCATGATTCTCTTGTCCTTGGCCCATTCCTTCTGTACATCTCCCTCCTAGTGTGGTTGCTTGTACTCAAAGTCGAGAGTTCTGAATACTTTAGCATATATCTTAGGCTTTAGTTTCTTTTTGTATCTTTCTCTTTATAGAGGAAGCATTTTGGTGCTCCTACATTGTATCGACATCATTGTATTGGGCAATCCCATTGATCTGATTTTGTGATCATCAGTTGAACATTAATGGAATTATCTTATATATGTTCTCTTACTCCAAGCTAAATATCGTATCTATGTTCTCTACAATTCCTTAAATCCTATGTTAGCTCTTCTAACTCCAATCCAACCTTCCATAATTCATTTTCTTCGTCATTGGCATGAATGTTGGCATTTCATTTTCTTCATCATTGGATGAATGTTGCCATTTCTTCTCTAGTGTAAGAATGGCATGGTCTTTAGAGTCGTGATTCTGCTCCCACCTTGAATCTCTTCATCCCAAAGCAATTGGAGTGTTGGGTACTGAAGTATCTCTCTCTGTCTCTTGTAACATCCTCCAAGGAAAAACCATTCCACCAAATCGAAATGTACTATGGACTAAGTTTTTGTCCGTAGCTAAGAGTATATGCAACCTATCTCACTCTTATTTGTATTCTATAAGACATGCTAGTATTTTATATGGCCTAGATAATGGAAGCCTAAATTTCCTCTCACTCTTGTTAGTATTTTATAAAACGTGCTAGTATTTTTATATGGCCTAGATCATGGAGGCCTAATCTTGACTAAGATACTCTAACAATACTTTATCCATCAATTGCTTCTCTCAAGCAACCAAAAAATATTTTTACTTTTCTCAGGCATGAGACATGAAAATTGAAATGTACTATTGACTAACTTAGTCCATAGCTAAGAGTATATGCAACTTGTCTCACTCTTGTTAGTATTTTATAAGACGTGCTACTATTTTATATGGCCTGGATCGAGGAAACCTAATTTCCTTTCTTTCTTGCTAGTATTTTATAAAAGGTGCTAGTATTCTTGCTAGTAATTTTATATGGCCTAGATCATGGAGGCCTAATTTCCACTACCTTGTCCCTTAGTGAAATGTTTGCTTATAAGGCTATAAATTCAAGAAAACCCAATAGACTACCTCAATTCTCGGTCACTTCAATGTTGATACTTGAATGGGATTTCATCTTGGTTTCGACAAATTTGGTATTCATCGTTAGTTGTTTTAATCTCTATGTGCCCTCCTTCAAGCAATTACAAACAACTAGGACTCGGGTGTCTTCAACAATTAAATTAATTAGTAAGGGCGTGTAATAATCTCTATGTGCCCTCCTTCAAGCAATTACAAACAACCAAGACTTAGATGTCTTCAACAATTGAATTAATTAGTAAGGGCGTGTAATAATTGTAAGAAGCCTTAGCATTTTATTAATGTTTGTTATGTTGTATTGCACCAATGCTTTTCCAATGTAAGTATGAAGCTTACTAGCATGCAACATAGTTACTAAAGCACCCCTCGAGGCATATGTTTAATATATCTAGGGCATGATATATGGCAAGTAAAGGAGTCAAATATAGCCGAAAGCAGGAACACCTCACACATTGGAGGTCCAAAACGAAAATGCATAGCTTGGAGGAGGCCTGGTTCATGACAAGTGGCAGGGAAGAGAGCTTGGAGCAATTTTTAAATCAAATATCACTTGATGACAAGTGGTAGGGAAGAGAGCTTGGAGCAATTTTTAAATCAAATATCACTTAATGATGAGCATTACACTTCAAAATAGCATTGTGGCTGCTTGATCATAAATCCACCCATTGTAAAAAGGGCATTTAGGGAAAAAGGGATTCCAAAAGCATTGTAAAATGACTTTATGCTACGCTTTATCTAGAAAGCATTCCACATATTCAAAGGCATGTTTCAACTTTCACCATTGAGGCAAAAACACTTGGTTCAAGGTATGTTCTATATATTTGGAGAAAATTCCTTTGCAAAAGGAAGCATCATGTGACATGCATGACATATTTTAGTCCCTAAGCAAAGAATAAATGCATCCTCAAAAGCATTAAAATGATGATATGTGGCAAGCAGACCTATCTAAAAGTGAATGAGGTCCCATGTCAAACTTGGACCGATAAGTTAAAGAATCCATAATGTAACAACACTTTCACTCATGGGGAGGTGAATCAATTGTTACAAGTCTTTAATTGGTGTGCTAGGGCTAAAAAGATCTCTAAAGTGCACAACAAGCCCTATGGAGGAGCAATCTCAGTAGCAAGGTGCATTCCATGCATTAAAATATTATTTTCACTCACTAGAAACCTAGATAGATAGATGAAAAAAGTATTAAAAAAAGAAAATCTCATTCGCTAAAGGCATGGCAAGAGTTGTAAGCTTAGTTGAAGATCTATTGGGAGGAAGAAGTTAAGGGGCATTTCAATGTAAGGTTCTTCATCTTTCTTTTGTCTTCTTGGATCAATTTGATAGCTGAAAATTACAAGTACAAATTTGTTGGAATAATCTTTGTAGAAGGGTAATGTTTGCTCCAATAAGAGACATTAGCATTGTGGTGAAACCCTCCCTTCCTCTTGCTGTAATATTTGCTGCTATAACATTCCAATTAGGATTGTTCACTCCTTTTTGAGGGTTTCCCTCACTCAAGTTGAAGGTTAAGTGTGCCACATTTACGGCTCTTGACCTATGTGAAATCATACTTAAATCATAATGTGTCACTGGTTGTTCATTCTATAAGGGTTCCTACTCTTGTCTACTTCTTTTATAATTTCATATGTGGCTGTCCTTTAATATTTATGGCTGGACATTGCTGATTTTGTACCAATTGTGAGAAGCATCTTTGAAAGAACCCTTCTTTAATTTTCTACATATTGAAGTGAATTCATGTGGTTGGTTACAATATGTTTGTAACGGCCTAGCTACACGTCCTTCCATACAAGTTCGAACCCTCTTGATCCTTGATCCTAACTCCACCCATTGGAAAGGCAATGGTCCTAGCAATCCACCATCCCTTTCATTCTAAGAATATCATAAACATTTTTTTTCCAAGGTTTCCCCACCTACGCTAAAGGAGGTAGTGTAAAGAGAGAGGAAGAATTGTTGTAGTGACAATGGGAAACCCTCCTAAGTGTCTCTAGGGTTACCTTGTTTTTCGGGGACTTCAATATCTTCGAATGTAGTTCTAGGAGGTAAAAGTGTAGCATAAGTGGAGTGTAGAAAGAATTGGTGAGTATCATATAGGAGAGTGACTTTTAGAAGTGAATAAGAATTAGAATAATGTATCTAGTGATAGTAAAGATGAGCAAGTGATGGTCGCCCTACTAGACAAGGTGAGAGAGATATTTGAATAAGAATTCCAAATCCAACCTAGGCTCAATGCATGTGACTAATAAAATATCATAGCACACCAAAGAAGTGAATTGATGTAGCTGATTATAGCATTTTTGTAACAACATAGCTACACCTTCTTCCATACAAGTTCAAAACTTCAAACCCACTTGATTCCTAATCTTGACTTCAACACCCGTTAGATAAGCATTGATTTTGGCGATCCATCATCCCTTTAATTCTAAGAATATCATAAAAAACTTCTTTTTAGGTGTTTCCCCTTTATGCTAAAGGAGGGCCGACCTAAAGAGAAAGAAAGAATTGCTAATGGTGAAAGTGGGTTACCTTCCTAAGTGCCACTAGGATTTCACTTTGTTCAAGGACTTGAATTTCTTTCAGTGCAGGCCTAGGAGATAACAAAGTGTAGCATGAGAGAGTGGCGTGCAGAAAGAAGTGGTGGGTAACATATAGGAGAATGATGTTTAGAAGTAAACGGACATTAGAGTAACATATGTAGTGATAGTGGTGATAAGAAAGTGATGGACTTGGTACTCGACAAGGTAAGAAAGGTACTTGGGTAAGTACAAATCTAACCTAGGCTTGATGAACATGACTAGTAAGTTATTGTAGCGCACCAAAGAAGATTGCAGAGAGTGGGAAATATTTGTCTCTACAAAGACAACATTTGTGAGAAACTTCAATGATTCGACACTTACTTCTAGTGAACTATAATTTCAAGGGCAAAAGAAAACTAGCTTGTTATGCACTCTAATAAACACACTAAACTTATCAACTTTCTTACCATTTGAGAGTTTCAAGAGACAGGTGTGCATGTGCATGAAGCATTATAGTAAGCTCGACACTAAATATAATTTACTATAAAGCGCATATTGATATTCAAAGTCAATGCTCTACTATTAACATACTTTCTAATTTAGCTACTTGCGACTTTGTTTTCCATTTAACTTAGATATCTCTTATAAAAATTCATGGTTCCACAAATTCTTATGAATAGTGAATGCACAAGAAAGATCATAGAGAAACAAGAAAGATCACATAGAAATAGATGATCTCATAGATCACAATTAAGCCAATTTTGTTAACTAAAAAATTGCAATAGGATAGTAGAGTTAAATAAAGTATTTGTATGCCTTCAACAACATAATATCTCAAATTTTAGAGCACAACTATCCTACACAACATTGATCATAGCTTTATGGCTCAAACCAAGCTTTTACAATGCTTTAGCCACTAATCTCTCCTAAACATTAAACACTTTGTTTGTGACACTTTCATGTATAGATGATCTAATCTAATAATCTAAATAGCTTTATCAACCTCAAACATATAAGGATGTTACACACACATATATAGATGAACTCTCAAATCATAGATAAGCTAATTGTATTAACTAAAAAATTGCAATAGTATAGAAGAGTTAAATAGAATACGTGTGTGCCTTCAATGACATAAGAACTTAAATTGCCTTCAATGCAATAAGAACTCTAATTATAGAGCACATCTAACCCACATGACATCAATTATAAATTTCTCACTCAA
Organism: Pinus taeda; assembly: GCA_000404065.3. NCBI lineage: Eukaryota > Viridiplantae > Streptophyta > Pinopsida > Pinales > Pinaceae > Pinus > Pinus taeda. The sequence continues at coordinate 307,504 of APFE031297860.1, forward strand.
ACCAAAGTTTTTACAACACTTTAACCACTAATCTCTCCTAGACATTAAACACTTTGTTTCTAACACTTTCATGTATTGGCAATTTGATATTCTCATCTGACTGACTTTATCAACCTCAAATATATGAGGTTGTCATATATATGGTTGTCAGATTAAAATATAACTAGGACCAAAACGTAGTGCTCATCGCCCTGTTTCCAGCGGTGTGAACAGTACTCAAATCTGAGTTCATATGCTCCAGATATTCGCGGTCAAAGTTCGGGTCAAACTTGACCAAGTGGCAGACTTAAGGAGGCAACAAATTGGTAGGGACCCGACGCAGGGAATCTAACCACCAAAATTGGAAAATTTGTCGAATAGTTAAAATCCCAATGACCTTATTTTTGACAAAATAAAAAATAACCAAATTGTTAAAGGGGCTAACAAGATAGACTTTGTATGGGCTAACAAGTGCAAGCAGGGTTTTCTTTATTCCTCAAGGACAAAAGAAATATGATTTCCATGGGGCATTGAGGAAGTCATCAATAATAAGGTAGAAGCACTAGCAATTTACCAAGGCCTAAAACTTCTCACCTCTCACTAGGGATACCATTACGATCGTTAGAGATTCCTCATTGATCATGAATGCAATGAAGAATGAACAAGAAAATGCATCCCCCACCCTAGCAAGACTCTTCCTTAGGTCAAAAACTCTAATCCAACAATTTGCCCAAGCTCACTTCTTTCATGTTTACACGAAAAACAATTCAAAGGCCATTGAGATATAAAATTAAACAAAGGATTGAAGCAAAATTTGGTTTGGATGGAACCCTCCATGTTCCTATGGTCCATCCCATGAAGTCATTCAAGAAAAAAACAAGTAATATTTGGGGGGGGGGGGGGGGGGGGGGGTTGTGATTTCCACCACGGCATATCCACCAACACTTGTCATCTCAATTTATTGAAATGGGAATGGCATTCAAAGCCCCTCTATCATATTGTTACTTTCACATGTGCACAAGTTGCCTCCACATTACTACCCTCTTACAAGGCACCTCCATTCCTTCTTCCTTCTCTCACTGCTAGCTTAGCTTTGTTGTCAATGGCTTCCCCATCCTCACTCGATTATTGACTAAGTTTGCTTTTTTATTGAACCAATTTCCAACATTTTTATCACTGTCTCAAACAAATCCTGAGATATTTATCTTATTCGAATTTTCTTATCCTCCAAAACTCTCTACCCCTAGCAATATTCCTTGTCCAACCCTGCAATTGTCCCTATCCACCCTCATCAATCTAGCCCACATCCAACCATCAAGCCACAACCCCTTTGTCCCCGTCCACCCTCATCAATCTAGCCCACATCCAACCATCAAGCCACAACCCCTCTAACCTCCTAGCCCAGTGCCCATCCAACCCCACACTTGTCCTTGTCCATCCCATGATCATCCAACAAACAACCATCCCATTCAATTGTCACTCCTCCAACTAGCAACCATTCAACATGTGACTAGGATATCCAACCTACAACCCTTTGTCCTACAACCACCTCCACCCTATGGCCCTTGTAGTGTTGAAGAATGTAACTAGTGTTAGTCTTCATAATTGTATTTGTTAGAAAGAAAGAAAAAACAATTTTTTTGTAAAATATAATTGACTTATTAAAGCATGGGTTTCACGCTTGGGTCAATGCTCAATAGTTCAAAAGCGCCCAGTGTGTGCTCTAGGGTTGGTGTCTTATGTCAAAAGTCAATGTCATGATGTATAAGACCCTTCTTGGGCTCATTGTATCAAAGAAAGATATTTATTTTGGTCATGATAACCTCTCCACCATCAAGTCGGCCTCAAACACAACAAGTCAACCTCAAACACATCAAGTCAGCGTCAAACACATCAAGTGTTGATTTGGGGTAGCATCGAATGTGCTCTAGCCACAAAAATTGGTGGAGAGGCTAAGGCACATGATATCTCCAATACCCAAAAAGAGATTGGGCAGATTCTAAATAGTTTAGGAGATATTAAATAATTAATATTTTTAATGGAGTCCCTAAGTCTAAACTTAGGGAAATTAAAATACTAGTGTGAATTAATATAAAACTATGCTAGAATGGTCCAAAAAGTCATGGATCAAGCCAGATCTAACCTTAGCCGTTGATTAGGGACTTAATCTTGATCGTTGAGTTGTCAACGAGAAAAGTATAAGAGGAGGCTTGAGGGTCACTTGGAGAACACACCAAGAGATCAAGATTTTGAATTTCTGGGGCTGGGTTTGCTAAGAAAGCTGAGAGAGTGATCAGAGTTGCAGCTGAGGGGCAGTGAATACAGAAGCAGAGAGGCAGAGATAGCACCAGAAGGATCAGTGCAGTAGCCCAAGAGAGGGATGCAGAAGCAACTAAGGGTTCACACAGAGCCAGCCAGGGCTCACGCAGAGGTAGCCAGGAGTTGCGCAGTGCCTCAAAGGGCCAGCATGGGTGACGCAGAGGGCTAAAGCGCTGACGCAGGGTAGGCTAGAGTGACGTTGGGCTAACACTAGGCCAGAGAGAGGCTGACACTGGGGTTTCATGGGGCAGATTTGAGCTGTGGAGTTGTCGGAGTGTTTATCCAGGGTTTCAGCCGAGATATCTGCTTCCGAGTAGAGAGGTACTACTGCCGATATTTTTCTCTGTTGGGTATGCCGGATTTGGCACCCAGATTGTATTCTGAAACTGCTTAATAAATCAAACCCTCAGAGAGTTGCGCCAGTTTTCCCGCATTGGGTTTTTCTGGGGACATTAGTCCAAAAACAACGGTGTCACTTGTGTGCTTGTTTCTATTTCCTTCAGTTGATGATCTGTAATGTGTTGAGCATGTACTTGTATTTATTTCCAGTATTTACATGGTAAATAACCTTTTAATTAACAGAACAAATAGGTAGGAATAAATCAGTAAAGTGCATGAAGGGTTTCTAACGTGTCAGACTTGGAAATTCCAACATGGTATTAGAGCGTGGTTGCAGATCACAGGAGAACTGAGGACATCAACCAAACAGAGCAGCAGCAATAGAAAACAGTTGTCCCGAGTGACAGAAGATGTTCCTAGCAGAGTAGGAGCAAGGAAGGGGTGACGCAATGCCTGCATCATCAAGATTGAGCCAGGAAGAGGCAACGCGAGGCTGAGGGAGGCAAAGGCAGGCTCATAGAGAGCCACGTAGAGGCCAGGAGGGCTGACGCAGTTGGCTAAGGAGGCTTATTTGTCGGTGTCAGGATTGCGCAGAGCCTAGGAGCTTTAACCCTTCAGGTTGTTGGGCTTTAGGAGGCTGTGGGTAAGTTGCAGAGTGGAGCTAGTGGGGTACTACAATCAGAACAGTACTTAACAGGGCAAGACCAAGGTAGAGGGAGTTGCTATCAAGGTGGATTTCTTGCCAAGGAATCCAGATCAGTGTTGCAGTTGCACAGACGATTGGAGAGGGGCATCTCGACATTGGTAGAAGGGTTTCCATGAGGGAAATCGAGGCTCAGAGGAGTCATACCAAGAACTTCCAAGAGGGAAGTAGAGGAGCAGCAAAATGGCACTACACGGAGTAAGGGACCAGGATAGACTGGACGGAGCCTCAAACTTCGTAGTCTGGAAGGCCAGAATCTTATCCGTACCAGATAGGAATCGTATCAAGCACTTCACCTTGAGGACGATAACTATCCCAGTTGACGGGGCTGATAACGACAGGTACGAGGATGCAATGGCGAGGGCTAAGAGTATCATCCTTGATGGGGAGAAGGATCATATAGTACCACATATTGCTGAGAAGAACACGCACAGGGGATGTGGGAGGCCCTGACCAAGTTGTATCAGCATACTTCCATGCAGAGGAAGATGCTACTAGAAAATCAGCTGCGATCATACCAAATGAAGAAGGGAGAACAGATCGAGCCATTCCTCGGTCGATTGAAGGAGATCTGGGATCAGCTGACTTCTATAGGGGCGATTTCAGATCCAAAATTGATGGTGAGAAACCCTGAACGCAATCTCAGAAGACTGGGAGGTGTTTGTCCATAGCATGTTGGGCAGGGCGACCCTTCCAGATTGGGAGGAAATGTGGGCTGCTCTTCGCCAAGAAGAGATTAGAAGGCTGAGCAAGGCGGGAAGCAGTGGCAAGGGGATCAGAATCAAGAAGGAGGAGGAAGATGTTGCCCTAGCATCTGAGGGAAAGCAGGAGAAATAGAAGAAGGACCTCTCCAAGGTCAAATGCTTCCATTGTGGGGAGTTGGGTCATTATGCGACCCAGTGTCCAAGGAAGAAGAGGAAGGGAGAGGCCTCCGAGACCAAGGCAACACCAACAAGAGCAAAGAAGGAAGTGGAGACAAACAATGATTGTGCCATGAGTGCTCATGTTCCACTTCAGAAGAAGTGGGGAGACATCGAGCTATAGTCAGGCGATGTGGGGCAGGATCCTCGAGGTACCCAGCTTCTTGGATTAGACCTTGCTACGAGAGCCCCTAAGAGTAGCAGGACTAGCAGATGTCGATAGAGACAAATGTGGATGGAGTGATAGAGGGAGCTACAGTGCAAGATTCCCAAGACAGCGTGAGGCTAGCAAGGTGCAACAATGCGAGAGGCACAGGAGTGTTGCACCAGTGTAGGATGGCACAGAGAGGTGTGCAACGGTGCGAGATGCATGGAGTTGTTGCAGCAGCACAGAGGTTAGAGAGGGAGAACTTGTTAGTGACAGAGGGAGCTTCAGCATCAAGAGTGTTTCTAACCTGACGGAGATGTCAGAGTTGGAAGATCAGTTACTTATTTCTCAGTAACCTCAGTAACTGAGTTGAAGTGCAGCAGTTAGCAGTGGTAGTGCTATGGGCAGCACGATGCAACATGATGAGAGGGGTTGCAATGCAGATACAACAGTGGCAATGGTAGGGCCAATGGGCAGCAGCACGCATGCAGAGGGAGCTGCAGTATGGATGCAGCAGTGGCAGTGGCAGGGCCATGGGTAGTAGTACAAGGTGCAGCAATGTAGAGGATGTTGGGCAACAAGCCTAGCATCAGCACAAGGACCGATACAGGATGATCAAGGTAATACTCAATGAAGAGTATTACTAGAGCACAGTCCTCGCTAAGAGGGAGTGTTGATTTGGGGTAGCATCGGATGTGCTCTAGCCACAAAAATTGGTGGAGAGGCTAAGGCACATGAGATCTCTAATACCCAAAAAAGGTTTTGGCAGATTCTAAACAGTTTGGGAGATATTAAAATAATTAATATTTTTAATGGAATCCCTGAGTCTAAACTTAGGGAAATTAAAATATTAATGTGAATTAATATAAAATTGTGTTAGAATGGTCCAAAAGTCATGTATAAAGCCAGATCTAATCTTAGCTGTTGATTAGGGACTTAATCTCGGCCGTTGATTTGTCAACGAGAA
>APFE031297860.1:313584-329805 GCA_000404065.3 Pinus taeda
TTATCCGAGGTTTCAGCCGGAATATCTGCTTCCGAGTAGAGAGGTACTACTGCCGATATTTTTCTCTGTTGGGTATGCCGGATTTGGTACCCAGATTGTATTCTGAAACTGCTTAATAAATCAAACCCTCAGATAGTTGCACCGGTTTTCCCGCATTGGGTTTTTCCAGGGACATTAGTCCAAAAACAACAGCGTCACTTGTGTGCTTGTTTCTATTTCCTTCAGTTGATGATCTGTAATGTGTTGAGCATGTACTTGTATTTATTTCCAGTATTTACATGGTAAATAACTTGTTAATTAACAGAACAAGTAAGTAGGAATAAATCAGTAAAGTGCATGAAGGGTATCTAACATCTCAGACTTAGAAATTCCAACATCAAGTCGGCTAGCCATCCATTCATTTCAGCCCATTAGAGGAGCTTCCAACAACTATATATAGCAATGAACTCAATCTGTTCAAGGAAGTCATGTTATGAAATCCAATCTCCAGTTTGTATAAAAGACGAAAAAAATGCAAAGGCCTGAAGAATAAGAATTAATCCAAGAAAGGGTAATAGAGAAGTTGGTTAAGCTAAGAGAACCAAGATCTTGGCTTTTCTCTGTCACACAAGATATCTTGAAGAAAATTGCAAGAGTTGAGGATGAAAAGACCAAATTGTAGAAAGAAAGAAGAGACAAAATTTTGGATGATTGCTTAAGTGGAGGACTCACTTGGTGGATGAAGGGAATCTAGGTCTCTGGTCAAAAATGTCAAGTTTGTCTCAATTTGATTTAAGTCTGCTAGTGAAGAGTGTGACTGGGTTTTCCCCTTGTTAGGGGTTTTTCCCTGGCTGAGTGCATACATCTGGTGTTCATTGTACAGCCTTCATGTTTTGGCATTTATTTGATGATGAAAGCACAAAAATAATCAACATAAGACAAATATAATATCACAAGTAAATGTCAAGTGAGAGAAATTAAGAATAAATGTTGCCCTAATGGATTTCTCAACATGGTAGAAGAGCTAAGTTCAAGAAGCATTGGCAGCTGGAAAATCGCTATCTATTAGGAAAATCTCCTAGAAGAAAATCTAAGCTTTAAGAGAGCATATTTTTGGGCACAGTTACAAATCTATGTAACTAAAATCAAGCCACAAACCTGAAATGTCTAAGTACCTAAAGGAGCCTACTAGCCTAGTAGCATATTTAAGGTCTGAACAGCTAGATCTATAACCTAGAGAAGGCTGAATCCATTGAGGAATAAGGCAAAGTTCTATGCTTAAAATTTAGTCTTTGAAATCAAGACCAAAATCTATGAAAAGCGAAGTTCTGTATAGAATTAAGAATCTAAATTACAAGGACTAGAAACCAGAGAAAGGTTGAATTTGTGAAGCTTCTCTACAATAATATCGAGGCACAGTAGGTCAAGTTTGTGGCCTTACAATAAGCTGAATCTGAGACCTAATCTGAAGTAGGTCGAAAATCTTTTTATTGTTACCCAGTGTCTGAAGCAGTGACATAAATCTAAGAGTCTGAAGTTATTCGAGAAGGAAGACCTGTTGAGCACATTTGAACTGAGTCATTCAATTACCCAAGAGTTATTAAGGTTGCTGATTAGAACTATGGGATTGATCTGAGCAAGACTATGGAGAGATCTTGTTATAAAGATCACAAGTAACTGAAATTGAAATTTGGAGACCTACAGTGGTTAAAGGGCGAGAATATAGGCATATATATATATATATAAGATCCAAACTTCTAAAGTAACATAAAAGCCAACCTGAAAGGACATCAATGCCTGATTTAAAATCTTGAAGTACATTAATTCTGTAATTTATGGATCATTGCAAAAGTGTACAAGTCTAAATATCTTACGAAATAAGTGCGACATATTCTATTATTGAGCAAACAGAAGCAGTATATATCAGTGAGAGTGAAGTCTACTTGGAGAAATGAAGAGAAAGCATCTAACATTTTTGGACCAGCCTGCAATCCTCATCAAAGTCAAGTATTGTTATATTTATGTTTTAGTTATCTAACAATTTGTCTTTAGGTTGCAAGAAAAACTTTAAAAGGAATATCAAGCTTGAGAGACAAAGGTATGTAATCTTGAGGTAAGTAGAGTACAATCCTTTGCTTAGAATATAGTATGACATGTTCTTAGGGTTTGCAAGTATTATTGTAATGAAGAATCTTAATATCCAACGATTGTAAACCTTAGATAAAATATATAGAAACCTTAATTCATAATATTTAGGTTTTGTAGGTATGTGATAATCTTTTATGTAGATAGGGTTTACAAGTACTCAAAGGATTTGTACTCAAAAACCCTTAAAATTCATTCAAGGTAATGGAAACCCTATTCAGTCATATTATTATAATTGTATATTTTGGTTATGGTTGTCCAGAAATATTGCAGGGATATATTGAAGGAAACAAAAGTTGGATCCTTGGGCACAAACTGACTTGTATGGTAATAGACCATGAAGATGCTAAGAGGGAGTCCTTCAATAAGGAAGCCCTACAAGGTTTGTAAAAGGAGTAACTCGAGGTACGTTCAAAGATCACATGATTTATAGCTAGTCTTCCTCATATTAAAAGATAAATTGTTTTTGGAATTTACTTTACATTACTAACTCTCTCATGTCTAGAATTTTGAATCATAAAGATTCTTGTTAGAGTGATTAATCTCTAGATTGAATCTACCCTTGTCATACTATCTCGTGCCATTTGTTCATTGTACCCTAATCTTTAGGGTTCACTAAAAAACCCTAGCCTTCTGATGCTTAGGCTATGTTGTCTGTAATAATGAAACCCTAGTATACTTAGGGTTTGATGATAAAGGCTAGAACATCTATTGATATTCTAATCTCTTAGAGTTTTTGGTAATGCTATGAAGAACCCCTAGCCTTTTAGGGTTTGTCGTTGATATCTTGGTTACATGATAAAACCCTAGAATTAGGGTTTATGTCAAACACCTTGCTATAGTCAATGAAAAATCCTAAGAATGAAACCCTGGGTGGATAAGCTTCCGCATAATTGAAAACCTAGTTTGGTCAAAATTTATTGAAGTTTGATGTGTATATAGGATTTACAATAAAATCCTAGTAAGAGATTGATATAAGGAAATAATAATGAAACCCTAGATATGAAATATTAGGATGATAACTCTGTTGTTGATATCTATGATTGATGAAATCTAGGGTTTGTAACAAAATTGTAGTAGAGCTTGACATGAAATTCTAAGAGCATAATATTGAAACCCCTGATGTAAAATGCTATGATTGAATTGCTATCTTGATTTAGTTACTAAGGCCTTATGTCTCGATGATGGAATCTAAGGTTTGTAACAAAACCCTAGCAAAGTTGTTGAAGTCTAGATTATGAAAAGATGTAACTTTTGTTGATTGTAAACCTAGCTAGGTTTAGGTTTTAGATATCTAAAGCTTGATTGTCTTGATGCTTCCATTACAATGATAGGCTAACTCTATTTTGATAAACTTAACTTCATGCTCTTATAAATGTGTACATACTACTTGGTTCTACTTGTTGAATGATTTGCAGGTACATGATCTTCAAGTTGATGAAGATATTCATGACTTGATGAGCGTGTTGGAAAGAGGGAGCTATAAGAATAATGATGATATTAAAGATAATGTTCATAAAGAAATGAAGTTTAAAGTTATTCAAATGATATGGTACAAATAAAAAGGAGCTTGTGTGGCTAGAAGAAAGAGGTTTCTCATATAAAGAAGAAGCTTGGATATAAAGAAAAGGCATATCTCCCCGGTTGAGAGGGAGGACATATTGTGACAACTATAAGACCTTGAAGAAAGAATGAGATCGGAGAATGGTTGAATCACTACAGATGATTGTTCTTCAATAAAGTTGTGATTGATGAAGATGTGAACAAGAATTGGATGTTTTGAAAAGTGTCGAGGTTGATTTTGGTGTTGCTAAAGAAGTTAAAGAAGAAAACTTCTGACGAAGATGTGTTTGGATAATATGATGATAACCTAAGCAGCATCAATACAATTGAGAACCATGGAGATTTATGCTAATTTATATATATTGAAAGTGTATTACTAATTGGTGTTATGATTGTGTAGGATCTCTCCATAAGAAAGTTGAACATCTTGGAATCATGCTTGGACTGGTGGATATATCTGATTTAGTTGATAAGGAGAGATGAAGCTTCTTGGGGCGACAAGATGCTTGGGATGGCATCTAGTCGGCCTATGATGATGTCTAGATCCCGAAGTAGGGAGGGTATCGTTGGTCTTGTGGAGCTCCGACCTTGGATACGATACCTAGATCCTTGGGTTAGTGTAAGAGTTGAAGCCTGATAGTCCCTGTAGAGGTTGAAGCTTGGAACACACCTTAGTCCCACCCGATTAGATACTTTGGTCAAGTATCTAATCTGTAGCATTGCGTGTGTTGTGACTCTTCATAGAACATATCATTCTGAGATCATCCTTGTACCTATGTATATATGTAATTATGAATACCTCTCTAGCTAAGAGGGACTATTGAAGAATGTAACTATTGTCAATCTTCATAATTGTATTTGTCGAAAAGAAAAAGAAAAAAAGAAATTTTATTGTAAACTATAGTTGACTTATTAAAGCATGGGTTTCACGCTTGGGTCAATGGTCAATAGGTCAAAAGCACCCATTGTGTGCTCTAGGGTTGGTGTCTTATGTCAAAATTCAATGTCATGATGTATAAGACCCTTCTTGGGCTCATTGTATCAAAGAAAGAAATTTATTTTGGTCATGTTGACCCCTTCACCATCAAGGTCAGCATCAAACACAAGTAGTCAGCCCCAAACACATCTAGTTGGCTAGCCATCCATTCATGTTGACCTATTAGAAGAGCTTCCTACAACTATATATAGCAATGAGCTCAATCTATTCAAGGAAGTCATGTTATGAAGTACAATCTGCAGTTTGTATAAAAGAAGAAAAAATGTGAAGGCCTGAAGAAGAAGAATTAATCCAAGAAAGGGTAATAGAGGAGTTGGTTAAGCTAATTGAACCAAGATCTTGGTGTTTCTTTATCACACAAGTTATTTTGAAGAAAATTGCAGGAGCTGAGGATGAAAAGACCGAATTGCAGAAAGAAAGAAGAGATGAAATTAAGGATGACTACTTAAGTGGAGGACTGACTTGGTGGATGGAGGGAATCTAGGTCTCTAGTCAAAAAGGCTGACTTGGTGGATGGAGGGAATCTAGTTCTCTAGTCAAAAAGGCCAAGTTTGTCTCAATTTGATTTAAGTCTACTAGTGACGAGTTTGACTAGGTTTTCCCCTTGTTAGGGGTTTTTCCCTAGCTAAGTGCCTACATTTGGTGTTCATTATATGGTCTTCATGTTTTGGCATTTGTTTGATGATGAGAACACTAAAATAATCAACATAAGGCAAATATAATATCACAAGTAAATGTCAAGTGAGAGAAATTAAGAATAAATGTTGCCCTAATGCATTTCTCAACATCTAGCTCGCAACCATACTCCAAGCATGTCCCGTCAACCCAAATATGTGTCCCTCCAAGCCTTCAACTAGCCCACAACCCCAATGTCACTCCCTTCCCTCCTCTCCTCTACCTTGTACTCCCCTTTAATTCCTCCCCTCTCCTCCTCCACCCCTTTCCACTCCTATATTATCACCACCCTCAATGTTTTTCGCTTGCCACTCCTCTCAACACCCTGTCTCCCTCTCCCATCCCTTTCATACCATCAAACCCACGCCCCCCCACCCCTCCCCCCCCAAAAAAAAAAAACTTTGAACTAAGAGACAAACGATCAATTCATATGATGATAGAAGCAAAGTCACAAAGAAAACCAATCAAGACAATGGACTAGCAACATACATATCAACAGAAGGGTAGGTATACAAAACGAGGTAGAGGTATCCATAGTGACTCTCTCTACAAACCCCATTCTACTAGTTGCCCAAGTTTGTAGGTTTACTCAATTATTAGAGCAACAACAAGCAGGATTGAACACTCTCGTCTAGAATTTCAAAGGTGAAATTGGAGAACTAATATCTCAAAATATTGTTAAATGAAAACCATGTCCATGAGACCCTCAAGAACAACAACAAGAAATCTAAACCCAATAGGCCACTTCTAAACGAGAAATAAATATGCATATTAATTCTTGGGCACAAGTAGTTAGGGGTAAGGCCATGACCCGCCCCCCTTATTATAGTCAAAGAGGTCATTTAAACCAAGCTAATGACGAAGCACACTTGGAGGGCTCGAGAACTAAACTTAAAGTTAAGGGGCTTCCCTGAACCTTTCCATCCTTGCACCCCATCCAAGTTGGTGCCATGTTCCTTCAAGAAACAAGATAATCTTACTCTTGAGATAGTTTAGTACAAAGCTAATTCTCCACTTTTCATTCAGTTCAAGTCAATGGACAATGGGCATTGGCTCTTCAAGCCAAGCGTAGGTTGTTATCCCTTCCTAGCCAAGCACAGGTTGTTATCCCTTCCAAACAGGATATTCCTAGACAAAGATCTCACTAGATCCCAAGTTACCAAGCTAAAACAATCCAATGAGTTGGTCAAAGCAACATGACATGAAAGGAAATGGGTTGTCATTAGAGACCTCAGGGCCATCACCTAGGATTCCTCCACCCCTTGTGAGGTATTCCCAGCCCAGGTTCTCTAAATGAAGATCTTGTTGGAGGAGGCAATAAGGCTAGAGTATTTCAAATGGGTGTTTGAACAACAATGGACCTTTCTCATCATCATCAAGCATGATCTTCAATGCTCTTGGTACATTCGATATCCTCTTTATCATGATACTGACATGAGCCCTATCACGCCACTTCCAAACACAGCCAATTATCAGTGGTTTTCCACTTGTTCAAAAGAGACTAATTTTTCCAGTGGTGTTATAGCCTCATAGGTTCAAGTGAAGTGGTCTACCTAACCAAGGACTCCCTGTGGAGCAAGGTTCTTGTAGTTGCTTCAGACGAGTTTGTTAGGTTCATGTGGATTCAACTTAGTGGATTCAGAAATCTGAGTTGCAGTTTGCCATTTTCCCCCAATTTCATTTTAGTTTTCTATCTACAATGAAACAGAGACACCTATTTGAACATATATGTGGCATCATGGAATACTCAACAAAAAGGCAAGTCATCTTACTTGGAAACTTTAATGCCTGCATTAGAAACCTCAGGGCCATCACCTAGGATTACTCGACCCCTTGTGAGGTATTCCCAGCTCAGGTTCTCTAAATGAAGATATTGTTGGAGGAGGCGGCAAGGCTTGAGTATTTCAAATGGTTGTTGGAACAAGATTGGACCTTTATCATCATCGTTAAGCATGATATTTGATGCTCTTGGTACATTAGATATCCTCTTTATCATTAAGACCCACATGAGCCCTATCAGGCCACTTCCAAATATAGCAAGTTATCAATGGTTTTCCACTTGTTCAAAAGAGACTAATTTTTCAAGTGGTGTTATAGCCTCATAAGTTCAAGTGAAGTGGCCTACCTAGCCAAGGAATCCTTGTGGGGCAAGGTTTCTATAGTTGCTTTACACGAGTTTGTCAGGTTTATGTGGAATCAACTAAGTGGGTTTACCGCACCCCCCCCCCCTCCTCGAGAGAAATCTACATCGCAGTTTGTTATTTCCCCCCAATTTCATTTTAGTTTTCTATCTACCATCGGACAGAGACCCCTATTTGGACCTATATGTGGCATCATGCAAAAATCAACAAAAAGGTAAGTCATCTTACCTGGCAACTTTAATGCCTTCATTTGAGCTCTTCATAATCCTCTCTATGACCATTCAAAGGACATGTTTTGCATTCAGTAAATAGATCTAGAACCAGTGGGACTCCACCAATTATATAATGATGCTTTAGGGCCTATTACAGGTTATGGTAGACAACTCCTACAACTCGATGAATGTCATTGGCTATTGATCCTAAACAGCCCCTCCTACTACCCAAATCCTCAATTCTTCACTTGTAAACCTCATGGTGGAAGGGTGAACGTAGTGGATTATGTCTTGCCCAATCAAGATCTACTCCAATCTCCCTTCATTTGCCATTTTTCGCTACTCCCATCACCTTAGCTAACCATGTTTTTCTATCTCTCTCTTCAAAGTTCAACCTAACACCCCCTCCCATAACTGCCCCTTGGTCCACCTCAGGCCACTTTTCTCTTTAACGAGGGTGGTCAAGGCATCTTTACTTCCCATCTCCACCAAATGCTCCCAAACTCTATCACTACCAAACACACCCATCTTTCATCCATCATTTGGGATGTTGCTCTTCAATCCTACCCCAACTATCCTCGATCCACCTCCATAGTCAGCTTCAACATGCCTTCACTCACACTTGCCCTTCCTACCTCCATCTTAAGGCTTCCTACAACCACCACACAAGAAGTGCTTCTTCATCTCCCAAAGGAGATGGGAGTTGAGTGCCTCCCTCATCTACTCCAGAAAAAACTTACAGCTCACCATCTTTCCTCACCACTCCCCTCTCCCTCACAACCTTAATCCAAAAATTCATGTTTTCTCATACCTCCTCCCTTTATGGCATTCTTAAATAGGCCCCTAATCCACCTCTCCCTCCCTTCTTACTAATTATTCTCCTACCAAGATATCCAAGAGGCTATTTGGATGATGAACACTAGCAAAGTAGCAAATGAGGAAGGGTTTTAAGCAAAAAGTTTCAAGAATGTCTTCAAACTATGGATAGCCACTTATGGTGAACTTCGACATTCCCAACAAATTCATCGAGTGTGTTGCCTCATATCTATAAAGAAGCCCCTTAAAAATTGAATTGCATCATCACCACCAACATGTAATGTCATTACTAATAAAATAAGTGAGCGCGCACGAGCTCTGGGCGTCTGCTACGAGCCTCGGCCTCCCGAGATCCGCCCTTTGCGGGCCTAACCTTGCAGCACGCCATTCCTGCCCCTCGTGCCTGCTAGAGCCAGATCTGATCGATCAGATTCACTGCTAGCTGAAGATCGACCTGTGCTGCACTGCCCGTGTGGCGGCCGGCAGCAAGCCTGATGGAGGCTCAGGGTCCCAATTCGTCTTCCAGTCCTGCTGAAGACGCTTTCAATCACCTCCTGGCAGGGCTTCCTCCGAAAAAGAGAATCGATGTCTCCAAATTCGTCAAGAAGATTGATGAAATACCAGAGATCTCCTTACCTCCGGAGACTCCCATGCAAGTTGCCTTGTCATTGGCGGATCGAGGTCTTATTGGCCAATTCACAGGACTCTGGCCTTCTCCAAAAACCACTGAGCAATGGGTGAACAGGAACTGGGCGCCTCTGATCAGCCAAAGCGTTGCCTCTTATTTTCTAGGAAGAGGGTTTTTTCTTTTTGAATTTACCTCCAAGGAAGACAAAGACCTGATCTTTCGAAATGGACCGTACTTCATGGGCCCTCAGGGTCTCTATCTGAACAATTGGACCCCGGATTTCGACCCAGCGGTTGATGTCCCCAAGGCTGTCCCAGTATGGGTGCGGCTGCCAAATCTGCCGGTCCACTGCTGGAACTGGGACTCTCTGAAGCATATCGGTAACTCCCTAGGGAAATTTATTGACCGGGCAAGCAACAAGGATCAGTACGATTGTGCCAGGATATGTGTGGAGGTAGATCTAGAGGAAGGTCTACCAGAAGCAATCAAACTCAGAGTCGGTAGCTGGTCCCATGTGCAGATCTTGGATTATGAACAGCTGCCATTCAAATGCAGGAAATGCCACGTGTACGGACACTTCGCGAGAAATTGCCCGACTAATCCAGAGCCAGAGAAAGGACAAGAAGAGGGATGGAATCAAGTAAAAAGAGCCAGAGCCAACCATAGGGGACAGAAACAGGGGGGACCATCAGGCAAAGGAACCTTTCAGGGTAATGTCCAAAAGCCTCCCACCAAAAAGGCGCAAGAAAACAAATTCATTCTCTTAAGTCAACCGACAGAAGACACTCCAGAGGTAGAGATCCAAAAGCCAGAATCCCCAAGGAAAAACTCAATCCCAGGCTCCCCCAGAGAAGTGGAAAATCTCAAAGGTTCAGCCCAAGAAGACGAGAAAGAAGAACCATCGGCCTCCCTCAAAAGACCAAGCCCTAAAGGCATCCACACGGAAGAAGAAGAAGAGCAGCAAACGGAGGAATCAGAAGAGGAAGGAGAAATAGGAGATTCTCACTCCCCGGTAAGAAGATCAACAAGAGGCCGGAAAACAGATAGAGAAAAAAGGGAACAGGAAACTTACAAAGAAAAACTCCAGGGAAGTCAGCCAACCTTGGAAAAAATGCTAGCTACAAAGCCAAAGGTATTGAAAAACCCGCTCCAAGGCTCCAAGGGAGCTCACCCGAAATATAAATAATGAAGGTTATCTCCTGGAACTGCAGAGGGATGGGGAGTAAAATGAAAGAAGAAGCTATCAGAAGTCTAATTAGAACAGAAACCCCAGATCTACTTCTTGTCCAGGAGACTAAACTGGAAGACACAATCTTCCTCCAAACAAGCAAGAAAGTTTGGAATAAAAGCGAAGCAAGAGCAATCTCAGCCCGCGGCGCCTCAGGAGGAATAGGCACTCTCTGGAATCCCAATAAGTTTTCAGTCCTATTAGAGACCAGGGAAACCCATTGGTTGATGCTAAAGATGCAGAACCTGGACACCAAGCTAACGTTCTGCCTCTTCAACGTCTATTCTCCTGTCAACGTTGGGGAAAAAAAGTATGCTGGGACTCTCTAAGACAGCAAGCAGATCAGACAGACTTGGAGAATATTATAGTTGCTGGAGATTTCAATCTCATCCTTCACCCATCAGAGAAAAGGGGAGGCAGCATAGTCAGAGATCCGGCTAGAGAATGGGTCGAGGACATAGTGCAAGACTGGGACATGCTGGACATTAAACCTTCCTCAGGTAAGTATTCTTGGACTAACAAAAGATTGGGCCCTGGCCACATTGCCGCCAGGCTAGATAGATTTATAATTCAAAGCTCCTTCCTGCTGCTAGGGTTAGAGCCTAGAATGAATATCCTTGCCAATAGCACCTCTGATCATAAGCCCATTATGCTAGAATTGTCAGCTCAACATGTTCTGGGCCCTATCCCATTTAGGTTCAGTCCTCTTTGGATAAAGGAGAATGACTTCATGCAAATAGTCAAAGAATGCTGGAATCACCCGGTGAATGGATCGCCATTCTACATTTGGGAGGAAAAACTCAGAAGAACAAAAAGAGTCCTAAAAAGATGGGCCAAAACGCTTCCCAGCCCAACTACAACAAGGAAATCTATTAAAGCAGCTCTTATTGCTCATCAATCTGGTATGGAAAACGCAGTACTTACCAAGGACTCAGCAGAAAAAGAAATCCAGCTACAACAACAATATCACAAGGCCTGTTTATCTGAAGAAGAGTATTGGAGATTGAAATCTCGGAATCTCTGGCTCAAAGCAGGGGATAGGAACACTGCCTATTTTCATAAGCAAGCCCAGGCAAGGAAATATTTTAACACTATATCAGAAATAAAAGAGGAGGGAGACATCCACAAGGACTTCGAGCATATAAAGAGAGCTGCGTTTACTCACTTTCAAATCCTATACAGCGAAGACAAGGACCCAAGCCATTCTCCGGAGATTCTAAATTACATTCCCTTTGTAATCACCCAGCGAATCAATGAAATGTTGGAGACCAAAGTCTCAAAAGAGGAGGTGAAAAAGGCGCTCTTCGACATGGATCCAGACAAGGCCCCAGGACCAGATGGTTTCTCAGCTAGATTCCTCCAAGCGTGCTGGCCTATTATTGAAAAAGATCTTCTCAAAATGGTCCAAAAATCCCAAAACACTCAGAAAATCGGAGGCAGTACAAACTCTGCTTTTTTAGCACTTATACCCAAAGAAAAAGGGGCAAACAACTTCAATAGATTCCGGCCAATCTCTCTATGCAATACAGGGTACAAGCTGATTACCAAAGTAATAGCAAACAGATTGAAATTTATACTTCCTAAAATAATCCCACAGAATCAAGGAGGCTTCATCTATGGGAGGCAGATCGTAGACAATTTCCTTCTGGTCCAGGAAGCAATTCATTCGAGTCAAATCCGTAAAGAACAAGGTATGGTGATCAAACTTGATTTAGCAAATGCTTTTGACCGAGTCAATCATAGTTTTCTATTGAATGTCATGTGCAAGCTAGGTTTCGGTACAAACTTCATTAATTGGATAAGGGCTTGTATTTCGGAGCCATGGATAGCTCCCCTCGTCAACGGAAGAGCCACTGACTTCTTTAAGGCCACGAGAGGGCTCAGGCAGGGGTGCCCTCTATCCCCCCTGCTCTTTGTCATTCAGGCCTCAGCCCTCAGCTTCCTTCTTGATCAAAAGCTGCAGGATCAAGAGATCAATGGACTGCGCATCGCCAGAGGAATCAAAAACATCAATCATGCTTTATTTGCAGATGACACTTTGTTGCTTGGACCTGCCTCTGTTCCTTCTGCTACAAAGTTTAAAGAGGTGCTGGACGAATTTAGTGAAGCTTCAGGCAGCGTGATCAACAAAAGCAAAAGTCACATTTACAGTTGGAACACATCGCCTAGGCTCCTATCTGCCATATCAAGATGTTTGGGGTTCGAAGTTTCCTCCACCTGGTCAACCTTCAAATATCTGGGACTTCCAATAGCTCAAAAGAGACCTACCAGCAAAGATTGGCTTCCACAGTTAGAAAAGTTCAAGGCAAAAATCCAAGCCTGGGGCTTCTCCTGGCTGAATGTTGCAGGCAAAACAATTCTAATTAAATCTGTTCTTAACAGCTTGCCACTATTCCAGTTCGCAAGTCTTCTCGCTCCGGCATCTATCTTAAACAGAATGGAGGAATACATAAGGAGATTTTTTTGGAAAGGAGGGAAACAAAATGAAAAGAAAATTCCTCTTGTCAGCTGGGACACCATATCCAAGCCTCTAAGGGAAGGTGGCCTAAACTTCAAAAACCTTCGGCATCAAAATGTAGCAATGGCTGCAAAAATAGTGTGGAGGATCATCGCCCCAAAGCCTGGCTGGGCTCAAAAAGTGATCTGGAAAAAATACTTTAAAGGACCAAGACTCAGATGTCTAAATAATGTGATCCGCCTGGCTAACTCGACTTTTCTCAAAATTTATGACAAGGCCGCATCTCTAATCATAGACCACGCCTTCTGGATCCCAGGCAACGGTAAAAAAATTAAAATCTGGTCTGACAGAGTTATGAGTAAAGAGCCAATTGAAGCCCGAACCTCCATCAACTCGCTGCGATGTTGGATGGACAGAGAAAGAATGACATCGCTCTGGGATATCTCTTGCTGGAGTAATCAGACTTGGGCAGGCTGGAAACATTTAAATGTTCCGGACAATCTGAAAGATGAAAGGAGCACGCTGTTCGACGCCCTTCAAGGTCTGGCTCCCACGCACTTGAAGAAAAGGGACGAGATGGGCTGGGGATCAAACATCAAAGGCTATGTAGTTGCTCAGGGGTACGCCAAACTGATAGAGAAACCTCACGTCCCTCAGAACCCAGCCCCGTGGCAAAGCGTTTGGCGTCAACCCTCATGGCCCAAGGTCGACTTTTTTGCCTGGGCATTCTGTCACGGGAGAATATTAACGTATGACAATCTGCAGAAAAAAGGCTTCTACGGCCCTTCCATGTGCCCGCTGTGTAATGACAGCGTTGAGACTGTAAATCACTTGCTTCTCGAATGTAATTTCTCCAGGCAAATTTGGTCCCAATTCACCCATGCGTTAGACCCAAATTTCGCTGTCCCTGGCTCCTCTTACGATCTTTTCGCAGAATGGTCAAACAGATTCCCTGGTCCTTCCCCCAAAAATCTGATTATCAAAGCAACTTGGGCGGTCCTTCCAAAAATCATCTGTTGGCAGCTGTGGATAGAGCGAAACAAAAGGATCTTTAGAGACATCAAGCAGAATCACAAAGCCCTGGAAGCCAAGATAAAAAGTCATATAAAGGAATGCCTAATGGATATAAAAGATGATAGCAATCTTAGACAGCAGGACATAGCTTGGGGATCACAGCTTGATCTTTCATTTCAGCCAGCAGACAAAAAAGCTCCCATCCTCAAAGAATGGCAAATAAAAAAAACTGAGAACGACTTTCAAGATTGGCTAATAGCACAAGCAAGACACAACCTTTTCTTCGACGGAGCTGCTAAGGGTAATCCGGGCAAAGCAGGTGCAGGAGGTGTTGTCCTAAACCAAACCGGGGAAAAAATCCACTCCTACGCCTGGGGACTAGATCACACCACCAGTATTCAGGCTGAAGCCTTGGCCCTATTCCAAGGTCTCAAGATCCTCAAAGATCTGGACATAAAGGAAGCAATCGTCATAGGTGACTCACAAGTCATTATAAATGCAATGAGCTCCAGCACCCCTGTTCAGGATCTCAACCTTGCAAGGCTAATTAGCAGGATCAAAGATATTGAAAAAAGCTTTCAGGATCTGAAGTACTATCACGTGCTAAGAATCCACAATAAAAAGGCGGACATAGAAGCCAATAAAGCTGTCCTCCTTTCTGCTGGGACCAAAAAGAAAGAGGATGAAGAATCATGGGAGCCCATTCCGTAATTAATTAGCTGTCATGTTTTACTGCCTGCTCCTAAGCCAATTTGTTTGTATTTTCAAGTGGGAAGAAATTGCTGAAATCATCTCAGTAGGGGTCTATCTTAGGAAGGAAAATGTAAGCTGTAGCTGCATTTTCAGTAAAGAAATGCAGCAGGACAAAGAAGCTCAAAGTGTAATCAGAATTTGGCATTTTGCCTAAGATTAATATAAAGCACCATAACCGTTCCTGTTAAAAAAAAAAAAAAACATGTAATGTCATTACTTGTGCCTACGTGTATGAGTGAATTATGAATATCATGTGCACGCACACATTCTAGATAACTTCGTTCTTCTCTTTCCAATATACATAACCTAGGTGGAGAAATCATGTTCCGAATTGATTCAGCTGAAGACGTTGCATATAATTGAGGATGTTGGGATAAGGAATCTACAACCATATTATTTATATACCCTTCTTGTGTTGAATTTTTAAGTAAAATTTGGTAACTTGCTCACCACTTTCCTTATTGCTCACTAAAGGTATTTTGGGACAAAACATGTTGCAAGCTTCAATGGTTTGTCTAGATAATTGAGTGTCCCTGAATAAATATTTGTGAAGGATGCAAAAATTCCAATATCTATTTATTGTAGAAATATAACAACTTCTCCCCATCAATCAACTTCCTGCAATAAAAAGCAAGTCATCATTGATACCATTGTGATGGTGTATGAGATCACATTTCACTACAAACGACTACGAGAAATATGGAAGTGTAAGTATAGAGCTATAAATCATTACTTACTTCGTGTAACATGGCTTTTGCCTTCTCTATCCAATTGAATTGTGATCCTTCTTTGTAAGAATAGTGAGGGGTGCCACAATATCTCCAAACCCCTTCACAAACTCATACAAAGTCGCATGGTACATTAAACCCTCTCAATGTTTCACATTCTTTGGTAAGAATCATTTGAGAATGGCATAAATCTTAGTTAGGTCATTTTTAACTTCACCTTTACAAGTGATGTGCCCTCTTCTTTCTTGGTATGCCCCAAGTATGTAATCTCGCTCTTGAAAATTCAAACTTTATTCTTTTGCAAATAGGGATTTAAGCCAAAAAAAGTTATAATATTGGTCTTGTTGTTGCACAAATTGTCTAGGCAGCGCAACAACGCTCAGACCAGGGGCTGTCACCCTGATCCCCGATCCCTCCGTTTAAGCCGTCTCTCGAGGCTAAGGGGGTGGACCCTATGGGATAAAAGAAGACCAACTGTGGACCAGATGGGTTGGGGGACATAGCAAGGCAATTTAGCACCTGATTGATTTTAGAAATTAATGTATCAGTGCCTTATGGAGGTAATGATTAGATAATTATTTATTAAAGGTTGCAGAAATATGAACCTTGTAAAACAATCATTTGTCATCAAATAACCCAAGCGATGCAAGATGTTCAATAAATGCACAATGCATTAACAATGTTCCAGCGATTAAACTTCAAGAAAAATCAAATGCTTTAAATGATCATAAAATTTAAATGCTAACCAGTTACTACTTTCACATAGCTAACTTTAAATAAACATTTAAGTGCATTTAACTATAGAGAAGTGGAACATAGATACCACGAAAGATACCAAAAATGAAATTTCAATTTTATTTTATTTTTGTTAAGCTTTTTCAAAA
>APFE031297870.1:0-14333 GCA_000404065.3 Pinus taeda
TCCCTCTAGACAAAGATTGTATGATAAACTGGAAGACTTGTTTTACATTGAACATGAGATAGCACATCTCTTTCCAGTTTGGCCAAATTATTATACATACACTGAAGCTGATGAGATATTATTTAAATTAAGAAAACATCAATTGCCAACAGATCAGTGGTGGGAAAACCTGCTTGGGATTCTGAAGTAGTTTTGATTCTCTTCTTATAAATTGTCTACACAACAAGCAAATTGTATTATATGGCTCTACTATCAAGAATTCAAATCGACAGTAGATGAAATTAGCGCTAAAAAGCATTCAAACAAACTACACAGGTGGCAAATGACAGCACGCCCAAGACAACACATCAGCAAAGCAGGCATCGACCAACTATCAGAGTCAAAGGGTAAACAACAAATAGGACACCTGCAGCAACGAGTAAAGTGCATTTATTTCCTCAGTTATTGCTGCGAAGTTTTTTCATACATGAGTTATTCCTTCTGTCAGAGTAGATGGATAAATTTATGTCCAGATATTTCCCTATGGGATATTTTGTAAACTCCTATAAATACTTGCTAAAGAGATGTATTATTGTTGGGTGGTGAATATCATTCTGGACCTGCACTGTATATTTTTTAGAACTCTTCAGAAATAAAAATTGCTGGAATGCTTTGTTGGTGAACTTACTGTTGTGGAATCGATGGCAAAAGCATAGATTGCAGGATTCTTGTGTTAATGCATGGATCAATAAGTCTTATGTACTCTCATTTTACTGTATTTGTGTATTATTTATCATTTAAATATCATGTTCTAAGTTTCAGGAAAGAAGAATAACCCAGAATTTACTTTGTTGTACTTTGACTTCAATTCCTGTAATTTTTTCTGTTTTCCACAGGACTAACATAGGCAAGAATTCTTGATTTCTCTTGTCTCCCTGGTTCTTTCACTCTAAACATCATCAAGGAATTCTTAACTGCTCCCTGAAATGTTTATACAATTTCCCTCTGTTAATATAATGAAAGATTCTTAATTTCCTTTCATTTCTTGACTTCAGTTCATCTTATTTCAGCATCAAAATTGTCTGTGTTTAATTATCTTGCTTTGTAGTTGTCTTATTGCCAAAGAAACCATCCCAGAGGCTCATTCCCATTAGACTCCATCAACCCAATGGTCTAAACTTCCTTCAACTTACTGCCCCATTCTATTGAATGTCACCTTCCAAACACCAAACAAAAGCTTGTACTTCATAACTAGCCTAAGATATTCCAAAACAAAGCTAAATTGCAAAGAGAGAGCCCTCTCTAGTTGTAGGTAGGCTAGGACCTGCAACTAAAAGATTGGTTAGTGGTTACCTCAGTCGTATTCCCTCCTGGAGCCAGGGAACAACCTGAGTGATAACACAACACTCTCTTGAGTTGGCACACGTGACTCACGATCGAAAGTCTCAAAACCTTTTGGCTTCTCTATGTACACCTCTTCCTCAATCTGGCCATTGAGGAATGCATTCTTCACATCCATCTAATGGATCTTCCAACCATCTATGCTGATAGAGCCAACATAGATCTAATAGATGAGTACATTGTGATGGGAGAAAAAGTCTCATCATAGTCAATCCCCTCGACCTGTGAAAAGCCACAGGCAACAAATCTTGCCTTATGCTTCTCCACACTATCATCAATAGCTTGCTTTACCTTGTAAAGCCAATGGGAACTCACAAATGACTTGTTCTCCAGTCTCAAAACCACGTCCCAAACATTGTTAAAAACTATGGAGTCATACTCCACCACCATAGCATCAACCCAAATTGGCTACTACATTGCTTCCTCAAATGAATATGACTCGATCTCAACACATTCCCCAACAAGGGCCATGTATATAGTGTACCTCTCAGGTGACCTCCTTTATCTATGCTGAGAAGATGGTGCTCCCACATTCTCTCTCGCATACTCCAACAATCTGTATGCTTGTCTTATGCACTGTTGTCCATCTCTAGAAGACTCTGCTTGAGTGGATGTCTCCACTCCTGAAACCTCTGCATGCAGCTGCTCTACATCAATCTGAGGCTCCTCCTCCTTAGGAACCAACAATTCCTCCACAACTTGTAGTTGGATCTCCCTCTCAAGGGAAACTCACATGGCCTTCTGCTCATCAAACTTGAGATCTCTATGAACCATTATCCACTGACTGGTAGGCAAGTACACCTAATAGTTGTGAAGTGTATCAGTGTACCCCACAAATATCCCCAACTCTGCTATCATCTTAAGCTTACTCCGTGCATCCTTTGTCACATGGCAATCTACCGATGAGAAAAAGATCCTAAAGTTACCCACATCTGGTCTCTTACTGGAGAAAGCTTCCTCTAGTGTCTTCATCCCAAGTATGAAATGTGGGCTTCTACTCTGCAAATAGGCCATTGTGTCACATGCCTTAGCCCACAAGTGAAGTGGTAGGCCTTGGTCATGCAGCATTTCCCATGCTGCCCTGCAATAGTTCTGTTCTTCCTCTTGGCCACCCCATTCTGTTGTGGGTTATGAGGTGTCGTCAACTCTGGTTTAGTTGCTTCTGCTGCACAGAAGTCCTTAAACTCTTGAGAGACATATTCTCCACTGTTGTCACTTCTCAGAGCATTGACCTTCTTCCCTATCTCTTTCTTGACCAAAGCTTTGAACTCACAAAACTTTGTGAAAGTTTGGTCCTTCTTCTGCATGAAATAAATCCAGCATTCATGAGAATAGTCATCAATGAAAATCACATAATAGCTTTCCTTCATTGTGGATTCCATCAAGAACGGTCCACACAAATCAGTATCAACTCGCTCTAAGATAGCCTTTGCTCAACTATGTCGATCCTGAAAGGAAGACTTGGTGTACTTTCCCAAGGTACAACCTTTGCATGTGTCAACTTGCTCAAGTTTACCTTTGGGAAGTCCTGTAGATATCTGTTGCATTATCTTCATAGCGCCATGATGCAAATGGACCAACTGCTTGTGCCACAACTCTCCAATGTCTTGGCTTTGCACCAATTCTGCTTTCGTACTTAATGCTACACAATCATCTACCTCTAGTTTATAGAGATTCTTCACCCAAATCCCTATCCTCTTGGTCTGACCCATGCCTATGTGCATTAGGAACCCCTTTTCCTTTACTGAAGAAAACATCGTAGCCTTTGTCCTCCAAAATCACAACCGATACCAAGTTCTTCTTCAATCCATACTCCCTCTAAAAAGCAATCATGTCCACTCCTAAAACACTATACCTTCCGTCGTCACCCATCTCTATGTGCATCTTGAGGCCTTTCTCCTCCAAGGCACTGAATAAATTTTTATCACTGGTCATGTGGAATGAGGCTTCATTGTCAAGATACCAGACATAAGCCATCATTGATGACACCATGCATGTGATGAGGGTAAAGTCCATTTCGAACTGAGAGGCTAATGCCTCACCTTTCGATCCTTCTGAGGATCCCTTCTTAGACTTCTTCGATGGGAAATTAGTTGCATAATGTCTGATCTTGTGACAATTAAATCATCTTACTTGAGACATGTCACCCTTCTTCCCTCCATGAGAAGAATTCAATTTAAAATGGGAAGCCTTCCCCTTCCCTTTCCTCGCCTTACTTGCTAAGGCCATATTTTCTTCATCATCATTCTTGGATGAAGAACCATCTCGTGTGCTCCTCCTGATCTCCTCCTGCATAAGATCCGACCACAGTCATTCCCAATCTGACAATTTCTCCCTTCCATTCACAGAGTCCTGGTAGCTATTCCAACTCTTTGGAAGGCCAAGGAGAG
This sequence comes from Pinus taeda, assembly GCA_000404065.3. Lineage (NCBI taxonomy): Eukaryota > Viridiplantae > Streptophyta > Pinopsida > Pinales > Pinaceae > Pinus > Pinus taeda. The sequence continues at coordinate 3,771 of APFE031297870.1, forward strand.
TGAGGCTCACCATATCATCATTGGAAATAGTTATTCCCACACTGCCAAGCTCATCCCTGCAGATGGTGAGCTTGTTCAGATATGTGGAAATAGTATCGCCCTTCTCCATCTTGATTCTTTGAAGCTTATCCTTGAACACCAATTTCCTCTAGTCACTATTATTCTGGTAGAGGTCCTTCAATGTCTTACACATTGAAAATGGAGTATCCTTCCCATGGAGACTCGAGACAATATGGTCTCGAACTCCCTTAAGGATTATTTGTCTCACCTTCGCCACAAACTTATTCCACTCAACCAACTCTTGTGCATTAGTTGAAGCTGGCTTTGGTATTTCTTGATCAATGAATTCCTTCAAGCCATTGTATTCTAATATAGCCTCCATTCTATCTTTCCATGCTATGTAATTCGAGCTACCTTTCATGGCATACTTGAGTCTCAAGCCATAGAATGTCATTGGCCAACCTTGAAGTATGATATGAATTTGATTTGCACCTACAAACCTAAACTTCAAACTTCTAATTATCTTCTCAGTATATTTTTCATAGCTCCGATACCATGTAGAGGATCTGTGATAGGTTAAACTGATAATGCAATATAAATCAAAGCAGAATACTATAACCTACTTCTACTATGAATTTGCAGAATTTAAAAGATCAAGCTAAACAATATAACCAGAAGAAGAAGAATCAATGGCACAATACACATGAAAATACTTTGGGGAAAGTCTTAGATAAAAACCCCACACTATTGTATTATCATACAGAGTTGATATACATAGGAATTATACAAATCCTTAGCTCTCATAGCTAGCTAGCTCTTAGTAGAATCCTCACAGATGCTCACAAGAAATATTGGCTTCTCTTCAGCCTTCCTCTCTCTCCTCCAAGCTCCTATTTCCTTGTGTTGTTCCTTGTGGATGATTAGCCTATTACCAAGTTGAAAACCAGCCTTCAAAACTGCACAATCCTCAAGGATGAATCCTTGGCTGCATGCATGAGTTTTCTCCATGAGAAAACACATGTAACTAATAGCACACTATCCTTGAACGTTAATATCAACTGGGTATTTCTCATAATAGACATGCATGGGTTTATGATGAGGGAATCTTCAGTTAACTGGAGTAGCACTAGTTAAGTTCATTAATACATCAACTGACTATTAACTCACTATTAGTTCCTCAAACAGTTTGGAACTACTTTAACTAGACTTAGCTCAGTAAATTGGGTTAACTAATTACAACTCAAATATAACTCAATTTTATCTCCTTAATTTAAGGGACAACTCTTGCATGACTTCAGAAAGACTTCTAACTTGAATTTCTCCAACTAATTAATTTAAATAAATTAATTAATTATTTCCATGTAGTTGTTAAGACTAAATTCAGTTCTAATTCATAATCTAATTCAAGGACAAATTAAATTGGAATATTCTTGTTTCTGTATTTCAACATGGTGATGATGTGGTGGAGTGATTGTTTTATTTTTTTGACATGGGGTGGTAATCGCCTTACTCTAGGGTCACTTTTCTTAAGATTTCAAAGCCACTGTAATTCCTATAGGAAACTCATGTCTGTTTTCAGGGAATCTTGTAGTATTTCAGGGAATCCTATAGAAAACACAGAGCTTGTGTAAACTGAGATGGAGGAGTTCCTAAATGGAGGGATTGATGGGATAATGAAGAATATGGGATGGAGGAATTGAAATATGGATTGTATAGATCCTTCTGTTCCTCTCAAGTTGCGCTGATCCTCCTCTTGCTGACCCGCAAACAACATTTTCAAACCTTTTCTTTCCTCTCTTTTTTTTTTTTGCTTTTCTTTTTTGAAAACAACTAGTCTACCTCCAAGAGGTTTTCATCCTAGCTACTTTCCCTCGGTGCCGTAAAAGATGTTTTCACCCAGAGATCATTTTAGTTTTTTTATTTTCCTTTAAACACCATTAGGCCACCTCAAGAGGTTTTCAAACCAACAATGGGACTCAAGTGCATCATCGAGGTTTTCACCTGAGTCTCTTTATTTGTTTTCTCTTTTTTTTTTCTTTTTTTCTTTTTTTTTTCAGGGACTTGATGGGGTAGAAGATGAGACCTTCTCCACCATCACTATCTTGTTGATGCCATTGATGAATTCTTGCTTTGACAAGGGCTTCTTGTAGACCTTCAATATGTACCCATTGACAAGTAAATGGATAGCCTCTGCATCAATAGTTCTTATCTATACTTAACCATTATCATGACATTTTTCTATGACATAAGGCCCTAACCATCTAGTCCTTAATTTGCCTTTAAAATATTCATATCTAGAATCTTACAACAAGGCCCAATCACCTTCTTGAAACTGTTGGTCCTTCATGTTCTTGTATGCCAAATCTTCCTTTAAACTTGAGTCACCTCTATGTGTAGGAGGGCCTGCATCCTAAATTCATCTAACCCGTTTAGCTAGAGCAATCTTTCTTGTTGTACCGTGGTGAGATTAGATCCAGTTGTGCTGCCATTCTTAAGGTGTTGTATTCAAATTCAATGGACAGTAGGGCCTTCTTCCCATATACCATCTCATAAGGATTGAATCCAGTGGTGGTCTTCCAGGTGGTATTGTAGGCCCAAGTGGCCTCAACTAATCTATTTTCCAAATCCTTTGTGCTGCTGCTTATCACTTTGGTAAAAATTCCTTCTAGCACTTTGTTGGTTACCTCTACTTTCCCATTAGCTTATGGGTGGTAAGGAGTGGATGTTCTATGCTTGATCTTGTGCTGGATCAACAAATTTTCAATCATGTGAGATGTAAATTGACTGCCTTGATCAATGACCATTTCTCTAGGGTACCTAAACTTATAAAATACATTTTCCCTTAAGAACTTAGCCACTTTCTCTTCTATTTCTACTTTGTTGACGTTAGCTTCAGCCCACTTGTTTAAATAGTCATTTCACACAATGATGTACTACTTTTTCCTAGATGGAGGATCAATGGGCCAAATAAAATCCATGCCCCACTTGTTAAATGGCTCAAAAGTCACTTGAGGTTGCAGAGGCATATAATCCCTTGGGATAGGTTTCCCCATCCTTTGGCACTGATCACATTGACTAGTGTATCTCCTCACATCTCGGTGAAGAGTGGACCAGTAATAACTAGCTTGTAGCACCTTAAATGTTGTCCTTTTGGCTGTAAAGTTACCTCGGCAAGGCCCATCATAACACGTCAGAAGGATGTCAAAGACTTAATTCTCCCTAACACATCTTCTCAGAATTTAATCTAGGCCTAGTTTGAATAGGCTTCCCCCAATCCAAGTGAATGGGGCACTCTTCCTCACAATCTTTCTCCTTTTGCTTGGAGGAAAAATTTGGTGGAAACTATGTAGACACCAAGTAGTTATCTATGTCAGCGAACCATGGAGAGAGAACTGAAATTGCGAATAAGTTTTCATCTAGTAGCTGATCATCAACCATTCCTTCCTCCCCTACAGGAAAATTCAATCTGGATAAAAGAATCGACAACAACATTCTCCTTACCAGGATTACCAATAATAGTTAAATCAAACTGTTACAATAAAAGTAACCATCCAATAATCCAAGAATTTACATCAGGTTTATTCATCAGGTATTTAATTGCAACATGGTCAGTATGAAAAAATGTTTGGTAACCTACAATGTAATGCCTAAATTTTCTCAATGAATGTACAACAGTTAGGAGGTCATTTTCAGTCACTGTGTAGTTCAATTTGTCTTTTGGAAGATTCTTACTAATGAAGTAATTAGCATAAGGTATCTTGTCATCTATATCACCTAAAGCTGCTCCTATGGCTTTGTGAGAGGCATTACCATGTATGTGGAAAGGAAGAGCCAACTTGTCCTTTCGGGTGTCCAAGGCCTCTTGACATCTTTCTGACCATAAAAATTTGAAGTCTTTGGCCAATAACCAAAATAAAGGAGAAGCTAACTTGTTGAAGTCTTTTATAAATCTCCTATAGTATCAAACTAAGCCTAGAAAAATCTGACATCCCTCTATTTTTGCGGAGGTGGAACCCTTTAGATTATGGCTATCTTATTCGAGTCCACCTGCAATCCTTTCTGGGATATTGAATGACCTATAATAGTCCCTGCAGTCATCAAGAACTCAGATTTTTAAGGCTAAGGGAAAAGTTCATTTCAATGCATTTATTCAGCACCTTAACCAAGTTGGAGAGAGCCTCCTAGAAATCACAGCCATAGGGTGTAAATTCATCCATATAAATTTCCACTGCATCATGGACTAGCTTGGAAAAGATACTCAGGACTGCCCTCTAGAAAGTGGCAGGGGCATTCTATAGGCCAAAAGGAAGGACCCTATAAGAGAAAGTGCCCTAAGGACAGGTGAGGGTGGTTTAATCCTGGTCCTTTGGGCTAATCTGGATTTGATCGTACCCATTGAACCCATCTAAGAAAGAGAAAAACTATTTCCCTACTAGGCCATCTAACACTTGGTCAATGAAGGGTAAAGGGAAATGGTCCTTCTTTGTTGCTTTGTTTAACTCTCTGTAATCAACACAAATCCTCCACTTCCCATTTTTCTTTAGAACCAACACCAAAGGAGAAACCCACTCACTATTCGAGGTAGGGTAAATGAATCCTGAATCCAATAGCTTTTGTAGTTCTTCTTTGACTATATTCTTGAGAGCTAGATTCATTCTCCTTTGGGGTTTTCGGACTAGTTTGCAACCTTTTTTGGTATAAATGTTGTGAGTACACACCAAGGGGTGTGCTCCCTTAATTTCTTTGTCACTCCAAGAGAATGCATCCAGATGTTCCCTTAGCATGTTGCACAACTCTTCTTCTTGGTGTACAGAAAGAGGGGTTGATTTTCAAAGTTCTTTCATGGCTGAATTCTATTGTCTTGACACGAGTAAGGTCTGAATCAACTAAGCATAGGTCAATCTGATGGTTGCTTTTGGTCTCCTTTACTACTTCCTCTAAGGATGAGGTGTTGGGAGTTGGATTTTGGAGTATGTGTTCAATCAAATCATCTTCAACCGGTTGTCCTCATCCCATGGAAATTTCTAGGGTATAGAGTTGGGTTGAGTAGACTTCATCTTCTTCCTCCTCTTCTAGCCATAAAGATAAATCATGTTCTAAAGACAGTTGAACAGGAGGGTACAAGACCAACTGCTTAGATAGATGCCCATTTTTTATAGTCATATTTTTAGCCCTGCAGCTGATGTAGGCATTGGCAGTGGCTAACAAAGGCCTCCCAAGTATGAGAGGATAACCATTAGGCTTAGCCTTAGGCTAGAGAACTAGGAAGTCTGCAGGGTACTCCCAAGAGTCAATGGGGACCATCACATCCTCAACAAACCCCTTAGGGGCTACTGTGGAACGATCTGCAAGCTACAAGTCTATTGTGGTCTTTCTTAATGAACCCTAAAGATTTAGCTTGAGCATGGTGTTCTTAGTCATCACATTAATGGCAGCCCCAAGATAAATCAAGGTATGTGGGACAATGGAGTCATTAATGTGCATATCTACTATAGGGCTTCCAGCGTCTAAATACTTTGGGAAAATTACCTCCCCCGGCATTAAGTCAGACATTTGTCCAATGAAATTAATGGTAGGGTGTCTCTTTTTCACCTCCCTGGATGTTTGAAACACTTCTCTTTAATCAGTTTGTTGTAAATAGGTAGATCCTTAATAGCTTGGAGAAGTGGAATTTTGACACATAGATTTTTTAATTCACCCAGAAGTTCATTCTCTTCTAGGGTAGGCTAGACTAGATGAGTTAATCTTTCAGGAAAGGGTGGTGGATTCACTCTAGGCATACTTTCCTCTCTTTCCTCCTCACTCTCCTTAGGTGGAGATGGAGGTTGGTTGTCTCGGAGAACTCTCCCAGACATTAGGTTGATTTCCTGAATTTCCACAGGATAAGCAGGGTAGGATGTCTCTCCACTGTATACCTATTGTGCCTATCTATTTTTCGGGTTCGTATTTAGCTGGAATGACATCTGAGGTTGTTTAGGTGGATCAGGGTGTAAACTTTATGATTGAGTAGGAGGTGAAGGCAATAAATATGGAGCATTGTTTTATGTGGGCCTCCACCCCTAGGGTGGTGCATTCTAATGACACTGTGGAGGAGTATATGGATGAAATGACTATTTGGTTGGCTGGGAATCGTACTGAGATGCAAAAGACCAAGGAGAAGGTGTAGACTAGGAGGGATGAGCAGGGGGCTCCAAGAGGGAATGGATGTGTTCTGGTTATGGTTGTAATATGCATAAGATGAACCTTGCATGCCTTGCTAGTATGGTTGAGGCCCATGAGGTCTCATTTGATTTATGTAGCAGAGCTATTCAGTCACCCATTCAGTTCCCTGATACACAACTTTTAGTCTAGGTAGAGAAGGGAACCTGTCAGTGGAGTGGTTTTCTTCATAGACCAAGCAGATTTATATAAGGTTTAATGGACATTCATTCCTAGGGTGCCTCCTTGTGCATCTAGGGTAGAAGATGGTTAATTCTCTCTCTGCTTCCTCCTACTTTCTTTTTATGTGCACAGTGTCCATCTGTAGGGCAAGGTTTTGTAGCATTTCACTCTTGAAATCTTCCATCATATTTCCAATTTCACCTTTTATGGATGTGTTGAAAGAGGATGAGCTAGCCATCGGTTGACAACCCCTACCTTTTTTCCTAGATGCCCTAGAATGGTTCTTAAAGACGATCTTGAAATCATCATAGAGTAGCGGGTAGATGTCCCCTCCTGCTAGCAAGTTTAAGGTATCTAGAAGGTCTTCCCTAACCCCCTTGAGTAGGACTAGCTTTAGTGACTCAAGATCAAGTGTGCACTTGGCCCTTTTGTAGCTAAGCTAGAATCTTTCCTCATAATCCTATAAGTTTCATCATGTCCCAAGGTCATTCTAAAAAATTCCTCTTTATTGTCTTTGGACCTACAGTAGTGTCAATACTTATTGTTGAAGGCTTGCTACATCTGAGCCCAAGTGGTGATGCTATCTCCACCTAAACCCATCAACCAGTGCAAAGTTGCATCCTTGAGAGTGGATGGGAATAATTTTAACTTCTGATCATCAGTGGTGTAATCATAAGTTATGCATATGACAACGAACTCAAACAAGAAAGTATCTGGATCTTTTGAGGTTAGGCCATGGAAGTGAGGAAGAGAAAAAGGGATTATGTTTTTCATCTTGGCATCCCCATTGATTTCTCTGATGGGAAAAGCACCCTCAATTCTTCCTCTATCTCCTCTATCATTCCTATTTTCAGCCATTAGGTCAATTGGAATACGTTCTCCTTCTTCTTCTCCCCCTATAGGCTCTTCAAAAATCTATGGTTGTTCACCTATGGGGTCTTCTAATTCATAGCCACCGAAGAAGAGGGAAGGTTGGTCATTTGAAGTGGTAGGAGTATTTGGCAAAAAATAACCTAAGTTATCCCTATTCCTACGAGGCTTGAAAGAAGTGTTTTTTTTTGTGTTTTCTTCAAGCTTTGAAACTAATTGCAAAATTGAAATAACAAACTGAATGGATCCTAATTGTTGAATGAAATATCACTTGCAAAATGGAAAAGAAAGAAAGCAACTTACAATTACTCTTGTATAAATGAAGCTAATAGCAGAATGAAAGAGATAAGAAATGGAATAAAGAAATAATAAATCACATATTACTCAGACAACTCCCCGGAAAGGGCACCAAAAAGTGATGAGCACCAGTATTGCATCAAGAATGTAGCAACTTCTAGGGATACCAACTTTACTTTATTAACCCGAGGTTCATACAAACTTGGCAATGACAATGTTGTATACACAAGTAGATGTGATGGGTCCACTCTTTGTCACTACTGAGCTGTTGATAGACCATTATGGTTTCTTAAACCAACCTTCTATTGATTTGGAAGGAGTTTGATTACCAACAAAGAAAAGAAAATTTTGCACTAATTGGGAGAATTGAAATATTGTCTACTAGAGTGAGGAAAGACTGAAATCAATGCTTTAAATGCACTACTCATCTAACTAATTTCTAAGAGATACTGCTTCAGAAGAATTCTAAGATAACATGTGTGTAATCCTAATTGTCCTAGGCATGCAATCTAAAATAACCAAACATTCTACTGCTGTGCATATGAATGAACATAGTAACTCTTTTTTCCTTTTTGTCCTTTTTTGTGAAAATGTGAATGCTAAATCTTCTTGGTGTTGTGGAAGGTGGGTTAGAGATGGTGATGCAAGGTCAAATGGCTTCGGAGGCAAGTGGGGGTCTTCTCCTATCTTCCTGGATGCTTTTTCCACAAATCAGCCTCAAAATAGGCCACTACAAGTCATCCTACATGATGTCCTAATGCTTCCTACAGGATGTCCTAATGCTCCTACAAGATCCCCTATATTCCTATAGGATCTAGCTGAGAGAAATAGGGGTTACTTGGAAGGTGGTATAGGGATGAGGGAAGGTGGATGACGGAATAAACAAAGCAAGGGTGTGGCTAGGACTTCCTCAGAGCTCAAACCAAAATTTGTAAGATGGTTGGATTTTCTCAATAAACTTGGAAAGTTGTTCTTATGGAATGATGAATTTGTTTAAGGACTTGGTGGATTTTGGTGATCATGCATCAATGAGGTTAGGTTTGGGTTGCTACCATGAGATCCTCCTAAACTATTGTAACTCATTCAATATATACATTACTCGCATTTATCTATGAATCATAACAAGCAAGGAAGATTTCTAATCAACTTAAGAAAACATAATTGAATTATTTAGTTTCCTAATTCTTGCATGGAAATACTTGGAGAATATTGTGAAACACCATGAGATCTAATACAAACTGAAGATGACGATTGAAACCTATTCTTGAAAACCAAAAATATGTTGGCCTAAGTAGCAGAAAATGTGAAATTCCATAAGAAATCAAAATTCTGTCCTTTTGGGGCTGAATAGGAGTTTTTCCTCAAACCATAGTCCCTGAAGGGAGGAGTGAGGCCAAATCCACCTACTATCATCCTTTTTGGTATTCCTTTATCTCTCTAAAGGTACTACTAAAGTAATGCATAAATGGAAGCAAACTAATCAAATTCACCATTACTTGTAATGAAACAATGTTAATATCAATTCAACATTAATCTATGAAATAACCTAAACACATCAGTACAAGAAGAGGACCCTTTTCTACTAGGGTTGGGCCTTAACCCAAGAGCCTCAACCCTCTGATTCAACTCAGTGCTGGATCAAGGAAATGCTCATTCTCATTATCATATTAGAAAAATTACATAACAATGTTTTGCCACAATGCATGAACTCCAAAATGCTTAGTGCTATTACATAAAAAAAATTGAATCCTAATGAGGCTTTAGACCTCCTTATTTACACAACTGAAGTCACCAACAACTTCCTTAAATCTAGGGAGGCTAGGCTCCCAAACTCAAAATGAACTAGCTCTTAACTGTCATTAGCTTGGCTACCCATGATATCCATGACTCAACTGCTTGCAACTTTGAGCTAGTGTGATTTGATTGAGGAATGTTCAAATGAGTTAGGATTTAATGAGGAGGTTCTACCTCCTATAATCTCTCCTCCTTGTCTCATTTGAGTTTCTGCCCTTAATTAGCCAAAATTTCCATGATTTGTTCTCAAAAACCTGGAATCAATGCACATTAGACCATTAGACATACAACTTACTTTTACTCATCTCATTAAGCAAAATATAATTAAAACATATAAGGAATTATGAGAAGAGTTGATTTTAAGAAGCTTGGAGGTGTATTAAGGTCCATATAGTTACCCAATGATGGGGCTCATCAGTTTCCAGGGTATATCGGTGTTCAATGATGTGATTGCTTGTGATGCGAGTTTGGTGATGTTGATTCCTTGCATAATGTGATGTTGATAATATCAAGTATGTGATTAAATAATGTGGTTAAAGGAATCACGAAATGTATGCAAGGTTACATCATACAATTTATGTTAATATACTACAAGAGTGGTTGTTAATGGTTATGCAACTTACTATTCCTGTAATAAAGTTACTTGATGTACTAATGAACATCATATCTAAAGGTTAATAAGGAATCTGGAATAGTGATTTAGATAATTACCTGTGGGTAATTTGTGTAAAAAAATTCTAACTCCTTGCATTTTCGTGTGAGGTCATTGGGGTATGTTACAAGATTCAATATAAATTTTTAGTGTGAGGATAGAAGTTCTCAAAGCAATGCCTTCATGAACTCTATTGATGCTTTCCGTGGAGTGTGGATTCTTCATCAAACCATTCTTAGAGAACTTGCATAAATGTGACCTTGATTTACAAGAGTAATTGGTAAGTGATGGTAAGTTGGTATAGATATTATGTTTTATCTCTAAAAATTGAATAATGGCTAAGTGATGGAAAGTAGAAATTGTTTATTTTGTAATTATAATGCTTATGCTTATTGATAAAACTTTATTATTTTTTGTTATGAGTTTATATCAGAAATAACATTCTTCATTTGGAAGGGGAATTATTCCCTTTTGGGTGGTTTATATTGTTATATCATCAGTAACAGTTAATGATAAACATTGAGGATGGTGTTTAGTTCAAGGAGGGAAGTATGTAACATCCCTAAAAA
>APFE031297883.1:0-85317 GCA_000404065.3 Pinus taeda
CTAAATTTCAGTGGTTTGAATTCTAAGGTTGCATTACTAGAGTTCCCTGTGTCCCCGCAAGCTATTTTTGCTGTCACCGAAATTCCAAGAAATGGACAGGAATGGTTCAAGAACTATAAGTTTGACATGACTCCATGTAAGGAGTTTCTGAAGGATCAATATGCAAACGAGGACCTCACTAAGGCGGTGCCAAGGTATTATATTAAAGAGCATTATGCTCTGCTCCTCACAGCCATCCAGAAATACCTCACATGCGAGGGAAGGTACACCAAAGTTTACTCATATCACTTCAAACTCTTGCTACATTTCACAGGGAAGGCGTCAATAGATGTCCCTTTTTATTTATTCAGGAGTCTTGGTAAAATGTGCGACAAAGTTCAATTTAAAAAGGATAATTATGAAACTTCACTTTTCCACCATGGTTTAATTAAGTTACTGGTGTTAGATAGCTTACAAAAAATCGGAAGGGATTGGGACTCTTTTATTTTCATGTCGGGTTTCCAAAGAAAAACAGGTCTTACCCCACTGCCAGACAGGGAAAAAGAAAGAAGGATTCAAGAGCCCACATTGGCTGAACTCAAGAAGGAGGTTAAAGACCGAAAGAAACCCAAAGATAAACCAAGGAAATCAGAGAAGCCTGTAGTCATAAAAGAGACACCCAAACCATCCAAGGAGAAGACCAAACATCAAAAAGTTGCATCAAAGCCAAGTGGAGTTGCACAAGTAACAAGGATCAGAACTAGAAGCCAGCTAAGCAGAGAAAAAGGAAAATCAGTAGCAGTGGAAGACAGCCCTATGTCAAAGGCTAGTCTAAAGGATTTGTTGGAAGCAATTGACTTTGAACAAACCACATCAGTGCAGGTGGAGCCTATGCCAATTGATCTAACCCAATCATCCCTTGACAGATCCAAAAAATCAAAAGCCTCTAAAAGGATAAGGTTTGAGGAGGCTGGTAAGGAATTCATGGTCAAGCCCCGAAGACCAATTACCAGGAGACAAATCCAAGCAGCAGAGCAAGTCCATAAAGATAAGGTAACTGCCAAGGTAAAGACAACCAAAGAAACCAAACAATTGCCTAAGGCAGAGAAAGCAGAGGAAACCAAAAGAACAATTTATACCAGAGGACAGGCCAAACAAATGGGAAAGCAGATAGCTTAGGCAGAAAAAACAAAGGAGAGCAAAAAGAAAGATATAAAGGAAAAAGCTCCTATTGTCAAGAAAGATAAAACCTCATCTACAAAGGAGAAATGGGAAGCAGCTGATAAAGAGATGGCTGATTTAGAAAAGACAGTATCAGAGATTGCAGCCATGGAGAATGAACTTGCTAAGCTAAAAGCTCAGTTAGGCAAGTTAGCTGCTAAATAAATTGAAAATGTTTTAAGGTCAGATGTTGCTCCAAGTTTTGTTTATTTTTCTTAAGTTAATTAATTTTTGAGGCATGTATAAAAGGAAGACAAATTAGTAATTTTGGAATCAAGGGTGAAGCTGTAACAGTCACAAAGTAATTGAAGAAATTCATTGAAGACTGTAATTTTGCAAAGAACAACAGTTTCGTAGCGCGCTACGAAACTGCTGTAGGTGACTGTTTTTAAAAGAAAATTCAAAAGGGATGCTGAGGTCATCAAATTTTGTGAAGAAAGGCTTCGAAGATAGAAAGGAAATCATAAATGGTTGCCAAAGCCTTCAGAGAATGACAGATGTAAACCTTGTATCATAAAGGTAAAACTTTTTGGTTTTTACTAAAGTCTTCATAAAGTGACTTTTTGACCGAAATATTAGGGTTTCTGGTAAGGTTACCAGAATTTTGGGTTGAACACCTGGCAGTATCAACAAAGCGTCCAGATTATCAGCCATATGGTGTTATGCATGGTCATTAAGATCATTGTACAGCTTCAAGCACGTTTTGTTGGAAAATAAACATGGATTAAAGCAGGGACCGTGAAAACAGAGGATATATCTTCATCAAAGGTTGAGTCAGCAGCACAGTTGGAATCCAAGGCAAGCAGTTCAGTGAATGCTTCTCAAATACATTTCAGCCACTACAGGAAAAGCACAGGTGTCCAAGATCAGGAGAAAATCATGCATACGAGGAAATGGAAATAGAGTTTGAATAGAAATATGACTCTATGTATTAAAAGCACAATACCTCTGTATTTAATAAGTTAGTTTAAATATAGATAAGGTAGTTAAGGATAGGTTTTCGAGATCCCCTCATGCTGGAGGAGGAGTCTCAAGTAGCTTAAGTTTTGTTTTCCTATATATAGGAAAAACTCTGATGTACAAGGGGTTGGAGATTTTTATCAAAAAAGACAGAGTTTTCATATTGGTTTATGTAAAGTTTTTTCACAGTAATAGAAAGCATATTGTTTCTTCCCAAGATTCATCTTGTGTCTCAAATGTTCAGAATGTATGTGGTTTTGGTTTTATTCATCTTGTTTTACAGTTCAATAAACATGCAATCACTCTGAATTCATCATTGATGCTCAGACTTCCTGTGTATGTTCTATTGAGTTGATGTCCTTCTTGGTAGATGTTTTGAACAGTGAGACATTATATGCCTTGGTTTCCATGATTCAGTAACTGCTTATATACTGTAGGAATGTATGACTCCACGAGCCCAATGGGAGAAGCCTTGATTTTGTTGTTCCAACCAACTTAAACTTTATTCACTTTTCAAAGAGTTAGCCATCTTTCTGCCTTAAATGCATATCAAAATCTATGAGAGAGCCCTCTCTGACTAAGGAGGCTAAACCTTAGTCTAAAGCCTGGTTTGAAACAGTTGCATGAGATCTTACTAAGTAGCAGCCCTTAGTGCATGATTTTGTGACAACAGGTTCATCTGAACCTCCTCTGAAGGCTGCAACTTTTGGTGGTGGAATCAAGTCGATCCGACGGACATTTTTGCGAGATATCGACTACCCTAGTTTGAAGGAAGTTGCTAAAACTGAAGCTGCAACTGCAGAAGTGAAGTTTGACCTACGTGGACTAGAATATCTCCTCATTTGAACTGCATTATAGGTTCATCTAAACCTCCTCTTAAGGCTGCAACTTTTGGCGTTGGAATCAAGCCGATCCGACGGTCAATTTGTGAGATATCGACTGCCCTAGTTTTGATGATGAAGCCGCTAATGCTGATGATGCTGATCTAGGGTTTTCTATTGCTGATATAAATCAGATTGATTGTACTATTTCTCTCTACTGAATTATTGAAGATAAAAGAAGATTTGATCAAAGGGTTTCCCCACACATTGTGGGGTTTGTCCCTGGCTAGCCACCACATCTTGTGTCTCTTGTCTTGGTTTGTTTTATGTCAATCATTTAATGTTTTATCTGCACTTTACTTTATGTACATGTGATTGCTAATCTATGGAATATAATAAGAAAAAGAAGTAAACTGTTATAAGCATAGAACATACCATAACTTAACATTATTCATCCTTTTAGTCATCAAGGCAAACATTCTCATAATTTCAAGTTGTTTCTGTTGCTTACCTGCTTCATGAGCTACTTCATCCGTTGGTTCTTTTACGGATTCTTGCCCATGGTTCTTGTACTCCGTTGGATGTAACTTTGGATGGAGTTCCCAAAATATGGCTTTCTGATGTCCATCCTTGTTGCAATGGTTGCGAAATTTCTTCTTCCTCCAGACTTTCCATACCTTACTTCTACCCTGATGTGGAGAAGGGTCTTCATGTATTTTCCTCTTCCTCGCTACCATTATTTTCCAACACTTGGCAACAACATGGTTATACAAGCCACAAAAATTACATGGTTTTCCATTCCATAAATTTTGTTCATCACTGTTATTAGGCAGATGAATCCCTGTTGCTGACAAGAGCAGTCTCCCAAGATCCTAAAGGAAACTAGAAACAAACTGATAATCAAGTTAATTCCTTCCATGAATCTATTTTTTCTTGAATCGTAAGCTAACAAGGTGGGAAAAGAAAATTCACACCTTATTATGATCATTCCAATGGAAAAATATAAATAACATAAACCATCCCTGAAATTCATCAATTAATCCATTAAACAATGTAGTGAGAAGAAACGTGTGTTTGTATTAATTTCATAAACATAAATGAGCTACAAAACTTGTTCCTTGATGTTCTAAAACTCCTCCAATTGATCTCAATCCTCTCCAAGAATGATAAGCTCTCCAACTTGATTCCCTCAACATAAACTTACTCACAGTAGCCTCCCTCAACTCCCCCACCTATGGCTTGATTAATGGGCCCAAAGGAAGGAGTTTGATATCCTTAGTCCAAGGATGACATCCACTAAAAGAGGGATGAGGACTCCTTGAAGAATGGGAATTAGTTCCATCAAAAATGAGGTTAGGCTCGAATAAACATGAGTTCGAGGATTTTTGTTGGGAATGATTCACCCAACATTGCTTCTAGATCTCACTTTTTACTTTTACTTTTTATTGATTTACCTGTGTAGTTTATAGTGGAAGACAGAGTGTAGATCTGTGTAGTCTATAGTGGAAGAAACTGCACATGTGCAGATTCTGTACGTAAAAATTGCACAGATGCTCAAAAATAGGGTTTTATATAATGAGATCCAGAAATTCCACTTTATTCAAGGTATATAAGTTGTTGACTTGCAAGGGAGTGCTTCATGACACTTGGATGGATGGCGAGAGATCCAATTTTGATGATTATTTGTCATGGTGAAAAAATGAAGTGTAACAGATTGCCCCTAAAGTGAAAAGTTAGAAAATTTTGAGGGCTAAAGTGATTTATCATATCAAGGATTAGATCATAGATCATGGTTGGAAACCTATAACAATCAATCAAGTATTACAATTCAATATAATAATCATCACTCATGTAGGAATTCCCATACTTAGAACATAAAATTCTTAAAGCACAGTAAGGAAATACATCATGTCTAAGTACATATAGGATGGACACAACCATCAAACATAAAACTCTTTGTATAGTCATGAATACAAAACTCCTCGCAACCTAGATGGATGAAACTAGATCCAGGGTCTTGATCTCCATCTCTCGATCCATAGTACGAATCTAACCATAGGAGTAAATGTCTTAAAGTCGAACATGGCAGAAACCACTTGATTACCTATCAATGATGTGAACCATTAATAAGTGTGAGAGAAACCACTAATAATGACAATGTCTCTCAAGGTACTTACAGTACAATCTATGAAGTGTGAATAGATGATTTGATGTCAAAAACTCATAGAATCATTCAATATAAGTCCAATGATGAGAACCTATCATCGAAGGCAAGAAACCTGCCATTAAGGCATGAAGGCCTCAAGGTATTGAAGGTCTCTAGATCAACTTCCTAGATAATGAGTTGAATTCGATAGGAAGCGACCCGTCAAGTTTTGAAGAATAGTTTGCAAGGACTAACTCAGGGATGGCCGATGTGATTGAAGGCTACAAATTGCAAGGTAATTTGAACTGAGGTTTATACTTCTCTTGAACATATTGGCTACACAACAAAATGAATTGCCAGCATTTGACTCAACGATAATAACCAAAACCAACTGAAGACATTAAATGAGGTTCGATTAACTGTGAGACAAATGGATTTCCCAACCTGAACAGATATGTGATGGAGAGCCATGTTCAAGAGTGACATACTACCTGAAATACAAGAAATGGTTTTTTCTTCTCAATTTTCCCCCACCATTACTAACAAGTAACTCTTTATTTTTTACAAGATTGAGGAGGATAACATATTATTGTCTTGTAATCTCATCCTTTGGATGAGTCCATCTTAGTATTTTTAACGAACCCTAAGAAGGAGTGGTTTGGTCTTGTTATATTTAATGATTCTTATACTGTTTAATTTTTACGAGTCCAGTAAAGGGGTAAATCGATGTCATTTTCTTTTAAGAATCTGAAAAATACACAAAAAGGAAACTCATTCAGTTATTTTACTGTAAAATTTTAGCAAGCCCAGAGAAAGTAAAGCTCGGAATTTTTCAGTTTTAGGGAGTTGAGAAAAAAACATAAGTAAACTCCAAAGTGTACTTTTTCGTAAATTTAGTCCCTCAAACCCGAAAAAGGATAAAATAATGCAGGAGAGAACTATATTGAACATAATAAGTCAACGTATGCCTTTTTCTTAAATATTCTGGCTCAGTCCATAAAAGGGGTAAACTTATACTGAATAGACGGATGGTCATTTACTTTTACGAATTTGAACAATCAAGTACTCAGTGATATTTTTGTTTTAAGGAGTCTGAAATGGGCTTAAAAGAGGACTCCATGGTTTCGCTTTTTCGTAAGTTTTAACGAGTTCGAAAAAGTGATAAAAATTAACTCATCTTACCAAATTTCAATTTAATTAATGATTAGGAAAAGACGGAAAGAACTCAGCATTTTCATGTACATTTTACAAGCATGAAAAAATAGCAAAAGAAGATCGAGATTCTCATGAATTTAACAAGTTTTGAAAATAATAACCGAAATGGACTCAAGATAGGTTTCATTTTTACACAAGATTGAAATAGAGAAAAATGTGCTTAAGATAAGTTTTCATGCCCCTAGCATAATGACTGCAAGGGCACATGCCCCCCAAACTTCGTTTCATTCACCTAAGTAGACTACTAGTTACTAATAGGTGGATGAAATGAAGGTTCATTTATGAGATCAGATGAAAATTTTGACTCAATTCGGGGAGGATTTGTTTAATTTTTTAACAAGGTTGACATAGTAAAAGAACTATCCTCAAAATAACATGTTTCCTTTTTTGAATGAGGTTGACACAGTAAAAGAACTATCCTCATCGGACCCTGTTTCATTTTTTAATGAGGTTGACACAATAAAAGAACCATCCTCATGAGTACCTTATTTCATGGCTTCCCAATGGAAGAAACACATGTCAAGGGACACCCTTTGATCATGGATTCCAAAAGGTCTTCATCAAATGGAAGAATAGTTCCCTGGAAGGAACACATTGCAAGGGAATCAATAGGGATAAGAAAATCGTATTCATATTCCCCCATTGAATTTTTGACCACGTCATTTACCAGACCTAACTCAAAAGAAGTCGAGTAGACAGTGAGAGGCTCGCTTACATCAATAACTAAAAATATGGGATAGGTTTCCACATAACTAACCCATGGTAGTGTAGGTACCACTTCCATATATGGAACATTCAGGGGTGTCGTATGACTAGTAGTCGAACCAAGATCAACGTATGAAATCTGATCAACCGTCACAATGTTTCCATTGTGAGGGAAGGACATCACATGAAAGAGTGTCAATACAACAACTTTCATGGCATAGACATAGTCTCTCCCAAGGAGAAAATTGAAATCTAAGGGATCTTGGACTACTATAAGATCGATACCAACAGTCTTACCGTCCATAGTAATAGGTAACTTAGGAAGGATCCCTAAATGTTCACTAATGGTTCTGTTAAAAGCTAACAGATTTTGTGTAACATGCACAAGCTGAGGGGAACCCCGAGCTTGCTAAGCAGTTGAGGATAAAATACCGACAAAATCACCTTCTTCGATGTTCGTGCGTCGCACATTCTTACCACAAGTCTTCACAATGATTTGGAAAGGGGTGGAAGAAGGAAGACAAGGTTTTGTCAGTCTACTCCAATCAAAAGAAATAGCTTCATTACTTGGATGGGGTTCAAAAGAAACAGATCAAATGCCCCCATGTGTAAAGGAATCTAAAGTAACATGAAGAACCTGAGTGGTATGAATTTCACTCTCTAAAGGGAGAATGGGATCGATTGAATGTGAAATTGAGTCTATCACTTGATCAACAAATAGTCCATCAACTTGAGTGATACATGTTTCACCCTCTAATGGAAGAGTGGGATTGACTGTACTTGGATTTTAGATCAATCACTTGGTCAATTGACGGTAGATGGGGATAAAGTTTATGGTAATTAGTTGGAATTTGTTTCTGTGAAACAACAAGTTTGTAAAACAATTTTGAGGCTTCATCCATGTGAGGGAAAAGGAGACCATGATGAGCCCCTTTTCATAACCTACAAGGAAACCTAACCTTAATATTTTTCCCTAGAATCTGAGAATCATTGGTTAATGGATCAACAGTAAGTTTATAGGAATTATTTGACCATACTTCCAAAACCTTAGGAATACCAGGACAATTGATATGGAAGTGGTCACCCTTAAAAATATTGCAAGGGTATTTGGTCTTACGATGCATTGTAGAAGTTTTCTCAACATTACCAATACTTACGGCCATGGTTGGTTGGTTGACTTCTTTCTTATCTTGCTTCTTCTTCTTCTTCCCTTTATTCTTCTTCTTAGTCACCTGGTTACTAGCATCAAGGCTTTTACCAAGCGAATAAGAAGAAAGGGAGGAGGAAATGTTGGATGAAGAAGGTAAAGGATCAATAGTAGGTTGGTGATGATGAGATGGTGAACTTGGTTGAGCTGGTACAATTGGAGTATTTGTAATTCAAGAAGTTGACAAAGGGCATACGGGTAAACCTATCATGAATCCGAAAAGTGACAATGTGGCCACATAAGGAGGACCGACATTTGCAAAATCGGGGAGAGAATTAGGGTTCCCGTTAAAAGGGAGGTTTTTATTGGTAACTTCATTATCCAAATGAAAAATGGCATCCACCCATAGTATTCATTCACCCATGGAATTTACCCATGGTATTCTAAGTGGAATCCACCCATGGTATTTTCCCATGGTATTGTATGTGAAATCAACTGATGGTATTCATTCACCCATGGTATTTACCCACCCGTGGAATTTACTTGTGGTATTGTAACCAAAAAAGGCTATAAGTAACAAGTCGCAATTTGTAAAAACAAAGATTTTCCACCACAATGTAGCCTTTACAAAAAAAAGTTTCTTTGTGGTTTTTTTATTGTGTGTTCTCCTCTTTTCTTCTCGTATTTCAGTTTTATAGATCTTGGGGGCCTCTCCCCCCAAGATCCATTTCAATTTTTTAGATCTTGGCAGCCTCCCCCAAAGATCTAGATCAGTGGTATCAGATTCAGGTTAGAACTCCATGGGAATGGGGGTTTGATGCATATTTAAATTTAATTTTTTTGCATAAATCTTCAATAATCTTCATGCACGTGCTACGACCTCCACAAACCACTTTCTTGGGCAAAGCAGGAAGAATTTTCTTTTTCTCATTTTTTTGCAGGAATGTTTTGGGCAACGAGTTTACAGATCAGATCAGAAATTTTTGGTAAAAAAAAATTAGAGAATAAAATAACATATCTAGATCCTTTGGGAAAAAAATACCCAAATTCAAAAAAAAAAATTGGCCAAATTGGAGTCCGGATGAGGGAGATATCGCTGATTTAAAATCAGCTATATTGGTGAATTTTCTCTGACAACAATTCGTGGACAGTGGCTTCCCTATTATTTTTGCAGTTTTTGTGTATAATTTCATAAAAAATATTATAGATCTGAGCTCCTCCCAAAAAATCACCCAATTTCAAAAAAAAATGGTCGAATCGAAGTTCGAATGAGGGAGATATCGTTGATTTAAAATCAGCTATTTTTTTTAGAACTTTTGTGATGGCGAGACAGTTGCAGCACGACCCTGAGTTTCCAAAGTGTCCAAGTAGGGATTTCAATCACATGGGAAGATGCACAATGGTCATTCTATTGCCAAAAATAGGTTATAATAAATATTTCGAGTTATATTTACCAAGTTATGTCCATTTTAATCTGGAGCAGCATTTAGAGTGGGTTCCCTTTGGAGATGTGCCCTCCCACCCCGCTTTAGTAGGCACCTCCTTCACATTTATTAGTTTCAGCAAAGCAGCATCTGGCTTGGGTTCCTTGGAGACATGCCCTCCCATCCCAGGCTATGTAGGCACCTACTACTTCATCAACAGTCAACATCACGGTTATGGGTCAACCACACAAAATCCTTGTCATCAAAGTCCATTTGCTAGGTCACACACTTATAGTATCACAATTGGTCACAAGAATTATAGGGTATCTCTATCCTCGTATCTTCATTTTTTATGGTTATGGGTCATCCACAAACCCATAATTCATCGAATTCCATTTACTAGTTCACACACTGTTAGTATCACAGTTGGTCACAAGCATTACAAGGTGTCTTTATCCTCGAATCTTCATTTCTCATGGTTACGGGTCATCCACAAACCCACACTTTATCGAGTCCATTTGCTAGGACTCACATTGTTAATATCATAGCTGGTCAAAGGAATTATGGGGTATCTCTATCCTCGAACCTTCATTCATGACGGTTATGGGTTAACCATACAAAACCCTTCTCATTAGTGGCTCTTCATATTCCACAAAGACTTCTCAGGAGGGAACTTCACGCAATAGGGACCATTTCTTCTTAAGGAGGGAGGAATGATCCAAATGGAAAATGGAATCCACCCATAGTATTCATTCATCCACGTTATTGTAAGTGGCATCCACCCATGGTATTTTCCCATTATATTGTATGTGACATCAACCGATGGTATTCATTCTCCCACCCATGGAATTTACCTATGGTATTGTAACCAAAAAAGGCTATAAGTAACAAGTTGCAATTTGTAAAAGGACAGATTGTCCACCACAATGTAGCCTTTACAGTTATTATTTGTTTTAATAAAAAAGTTTCTTTGTGGTTTTTTTATTGTGTGTTCTCATGTTTTCTTCTCGCATTTTAGTTTTTTTAATCTTTGGGGCCTCTCCCCCAAGATCCATTTCAATTTTTTAGATCTTGGCAGCCTCCCCCCAAGATTTGGATCACTTCCGGAATTGTTTCCATTAGATTCAATCCAAATAAGTTTTCTTTTTAATATTAATAATTAAAAAACCACAATCCACACCAAAGGTCTGTAAAAAGTAAAAACAACCAACTAAACTCATGCTAAAAAAACTAAGGATTCAAACCATGCAATCAAGTTGTTCACAATGAAATCACTAGCTGGTAATGAAATCCAATGTCGCAGAAATCAAGGTGAAAAGTGGTTGTAGATATGAGCGAGTGGAACTAGTTACACTAATAGCCTACTTAATGAAAAAATCTGGTGCAAGTAACTTCACTTATGCCATCTCGAGCGAAGATTATCCTCCAAAAAGTCCATGTGAGTCTAGCCAATGTCTGTTCCAGCTACAACAGGACCTTCCCTCTATCGTCACCTCGGGTAATATCCCTAGGATTATGGTCACTAATGTTACCAACTATAATAATTATGCCTGCGGGGACAATCGTAAATCATATGTACAAGCTAGGGAAAATTAACAAAGCTTAATCCCCTTGAAAGCTCTTCAACGTGGTTAATTGGAGGTTTACTTTCAAGTGACCCCAAGTACCTCTTGACATCGTTGTAATACATGCAAATCGATCTATCATAGCCAATGAAGTGGGTACTATCACTTCACCATATCTGACATGATCTTGTGCTTAGCTCATGTAGAAGAAGAGCTTCCCAGAGAAAAGATGAAATAATTGGATTTATCTCCCTATCACAAGATTCTATTTCTTGTCTGCAGCTTTGGAAAGTTTACTCACTTCCTTATTCCAAATCCCTACAACCTAATATATTGTAGGTGGAAAGAGCCCTAAAAGTAAAAAAATTATAGATGAATTTAATTAACGAGGTGTTATTGAGCTATTATTTACTCAAAGGGTAAATGGACGTGAAACTGATTGTATTATGACTTGACTCAAAACTCTAATGCATCAAATACGAAACTTGTAATATTTTCATTTTGATGAATTCTAGCTAGAGTAATTAAAGACATTCTTCTTTAAAATATTGACTCCAAAATGTACCACTTCTAATTTTTCAACGCAATTCAAAGCTCCAAGTGGAAATCCACGCAATGTAATCTATGCACAATTTGCTTGAAAACTATGCAAATGTAATCTATGCACAATTTTCACTCATGAAATGAGAATTCTAACCATGCAAATGTAATCTATGCAAGAGAATTCTTCAAAACAAACACAACATGATTCCAAATCAGCAAAAGGGCAACAAGACTATTTCCCTTCACTAATACAACTAAAGAATCAATCAAGTGTAAATAAAGAAAATCGGGTGAAAATTCCAAAGGTCAAAAAATAATGACACTCAAAGGTGATTAACACTCAAACACAATTCAGCCCCCCCCCCCCCCCCCCCTGCCCAACGATTGAGGGGGTATTTGATTTTGCAAAAATGAAAGAAAAACATGCAAAAATTGTTAAGAAACGAAGACAAATCTTTGAGCAATGACCAAAGGAATTCAAATTCAAAACAGCCAAAGAAATCCTTAAAATGAAAATTCTTGAATGAATGTTATGAAATCAACACTTAAAGTGTAATTCTGATTAAACTTCAGTACTAGAATAAAAATGACTCTTGTTTTCAATGCAGTACAAGAAGCACATCTCATGAAAACATTAATTCTTGAGAAACCCTACATTTCAATCCTTGAAAATGAAAAAATCTCAAGAAAAATCCTTTGCAGCAGTCGATCAAACACACGAAGACTGACTGGAGTCATAAACAAATGTAATGAAACCTTAAAAAACAAAAATTCAAACTTTAATGAGAGGAAAAAAAATCCAAAAATTCTCACAGTATGCGCAAGTAGCCAGTATAGTACAGTGCATATGTGCACTGTTGTTAAAGCTAATCTGCGTAGATATGCGCTCTTTTTATGAATTGAAACCATGCAGGTTGAGAAGCTTAAAGACAAAATAAAATAAAAATATCCAAACAAATCACAAAATCTGAAACATCATTAACTTATCAAGACTTGGATAAAGCAATCAAAAAAGGTTTGAGAATAAAAAACAAGGAGATGGAAGAGAACAGGACGTTCCCCAGTATGGTCGCCAATTTTTTAGACGGATAAATCCCTCTTACTGACAAGAGTGATATCCCTAGATCCTAACGAAAACTAGAAACAAACAAACAATCAAGCTAATTCCTTCCCTGAATCTTTCTTTTTTTGAATCATAAGTTAACAAGGTGGGAATAGAAAATTCATACCTTATTATGACATGCTTGATAAAGATCCCCCTTTTTGCTTCAGTGCAGCTCCTCCATGATAGAATCTAGATCTGCACACTTGGAAACAACAAAGGCTCAAAGGCATACGTAGCATAAATGATTCAATAATTCAAACTGGTGATCAAGGACACTAGTAACAAGCATCATTCCAATGGAAAAATATAAATAACATCATTCCAATGTACAAATATAAATAACATAAAACATCCATGAAATTCATCAATTAGTCCATTAAACAATGTAATGAGAAGAAACACTTATTTGTATTAATTTCATAAAAATGAAGGAGCTACAAAACCTATGCCTTGATGTTGTGAATCTCCTCCCATTGATCTTAATCCTCTCCAATAATGATAAGCTCGCCAACCTAGTTCCTTCAGCATAAACTTACTATCAGTAACCTCCCTCAACTCCCCCACCTATGGCTTGATTAATAGGCCAAAAGGAATTAGTTTGAGATCCTTAGTCCAAGGATGAGATCCACTAAAAGAGGGATGAGGGCTCCTTGAAGAATGGGAATTAGTTCCATCAAAAATGAGGTTAGGCTCGAATAAACATGAGTTTGAGGTTTTCAGTTGAGAATGATTTGCCCAACAATGCTTCTAGATCACACTTTTTACTTTTTCTCTTTATTAATTTACCTACACAGTTTATAGTGGAAGACAGAGCACAGATATGCATAGTTTATAGTGGAAGAAACTGCACATGTGCGGATTTTGTTCAGAAAAACTACACAAATGCTCAAAAACAGGGTTTTGTACCATGAGATCCAGAAATTCCACTTTATTCAAGGTATATAAGTTGTTTATTTGCAAGGGAGTGCTTCATGACACTTGTATGGATGGTGAGAGATCCAATTTTGATGATTATTTATCATGGTGACAAAATGAAGTGTAACAATTATCAATTTGCTTTTAATCGAAAGGAACTTTAGAATAGTGAGACCTTTCTTTAACAAACAATAGATTACAAATTGATTGTCTCATTGGAATCAAAAGGAAGTGTTTGCTTTGATATTTGTGTTTCGAAAAGTGAATGTGATATTATTTTCATAGTTTTCGAAGCATTTTGAGTTGCATTCAAATCATTGATGTGAAAGAGATTTTCATATTTGTTGGCCTGCTTGCATTCTATTTTACTTTTGCACTAGATTACGTTAGTTGCATTTTGAAAAAGAGAAAAATAATCATTATATCTTAAGGAAATTTTGTTTTAAGGTTTGTTTTGGCATTGCATTTGCTTATCATATGAAAGATTAGATTTCATATTTTTCATTTAGCATTTGAAGATTGTCATGGATGAACTTTTGCATTTGGTATGATGCATGATTTGAGTGATCTTCTTCCCTACATAGATAGCTTTCATTGAATTGAAAGATTTCATTTCATCATCTAGTTTGCATTTTACGAACAGGAAACATCGTTAAGGCCTTGAAATTGAAACATAATTCCAAGATCAACTTTAAAATATATCAATTAATATGAGCATTTGAAACATTAACGTTCATATTTAGTGGTCTAAGTTAGAGACGTGTTTTGGCATCTCTAAAACTTAGCAGTTGTTGTTTGCTTTGGCATTAGACAGTGCTAGAACAGACTTGAGCAACCCATACCATGGTGTATATAAAGGGATACCCCCATAGGTTTCAAACCTTTATCCATAGGAAGTTGAGTTTGCCACCCTGTAAACGTGATACACCAAACATAGCATTCTGGGAGATTTCCTGCACGTACGTCAAGTCCTTGGTAAATTCATTTGCTGAGGTGTATATTGCAGTTCACAGTTACTTGGTACTCCTTTTACCTAGATTCACCTAAGCCATCATTTTGATCTTTCCTGACTCTTTAAATTTGAAAATATCATCAAGCAACTTGTCCTTTCAAGCTCGCTAAATTATTGAAAGTGACTAGAGTCACCTTTTCTCCCTTTTCTCGACTCTTAAAATATGAAAAGGAAAAGTTCTTGTTTCTAAAAATAATTGCCCGCTATAAACATGTTGAAACCAAGCAGTTGCTTCTTAGACCAAAATTTAGTAATTCCTTGTTAATTTCAAGATTGTTAAAATCCCTAAACGAAACTATTTTCCTTTTTTGCATTTGAGAGGAAGCCATCATAGCGGAACCACTGAGTTCGCCTCATAGTTCCCCTTCCTTGTCTGATAGTGAAGGGTCCTCCCAAGCAGTTCATCCGGAACTTCCTCAATCACTTGAGGATCAAGGTTTTGAATTTGGTATCATTCCAAGTATCCAACCTTTATCTTCTCAACGGCCTCCATTAGATTCTTGGTCACCTCAAGAATCTGATCCGAACTCCTTTGATAATCCTATACAGACCCCTGAGAGTCTACAGGGGCTAGTTGTCTATTCGTTGAATCCATTGTTTGATCCTGTTGTGATATCTCCTTAGTGCCTTTATAGTCTGTATGATCAGACTGGTATTCCCTTGGAGTTATCTCCTCATACATCTCAGGTTCCCCGTCACCAATTGTTTCCATCTATGGAGTCAAAAGGTGAAATTCCAGTGTCTTCTCTGGGTCATTCGGAAGTTTCCGCTACCCATAATCCTCACAACGATGATGAGCAAGGATATGAATTTCCATCAGAAGGCTTTCCTTATACAGGACGAGCCTCATCTCTCACCTATTTTGAAATAGTGGACCCGTGTTTCCACATCGCTATACCACTCTATCTCAGTTAGTTTCGGGCACTCCTAGTGCCTCATCGTTGTATCAGAACCCCATCTTGTCTTCTAATGCCATTCCTACATCAGGTCCGTTCATTCTGAACACGACATCTCAAACTACTATACAAATTACAATCACTTCAGTTCCTGTTCAACCTACCATTCCGTCACAACCTGTTTCGTCGTTTCAACGAACTCTTCCAGTTCAACCGACTATCTCATGTTAGGTGTCAGTAAGTTTTATATCCCTCCATGAAGTGGATAGACTGTGCCACCACCTGGGGGACAAGATCTGGATACTCCTCTTATGTCAGGCGAAACCAGTGTGAGTGGATTACAAACTCACATCGTTGGAGTTAATCAACATTATTATGGTGTTATTCCTAACCCTGGTGGTCCATTCAGGTTAGGTAACATCCAATATCAGCTATTGTATATGGCTCAGGTCCCACTCCAACCGGCTTATGTCCCATATGGTTCATAAGCCTTAGTTAATCCACCTTAAATTCCTCAAGCTGGACCTTATGTCTAGCCAGGTCAATCCACTATTCCTGATGGATATGGTCAGATTCAATTCGGGAACTATCAATACCCTCAGGGTATAACCCAAGGAACTGCCTAGCTACCCTTGTAGCAACAAGGACAACCTCTGCAACAACAACGAAAACCTTCGCAGGAGCAAGGGAAATCTTTGCAGTAGCAAAGGCAAGAATTGCAGCAGCAAGGGCAATTGTCACAGTAGCAAGGGCAACCTTCGCTGCAGTCCCAGTAGCCTTTGAAGCCACAAACTCAATTTGTTTAGCAATCCTCCCAGCCTTCGTCCTCTCACGGCCAACCATTGCAGCAGCAAGGTCAACCTTTACAGCAGAAAAGTCAACCTTTGCAGCAACAAGGTCAACCTTGGCAAAACAAGCTTTATATGTGTATCAGCAAGGTCAACCCCTGCAACAATAGGGTCAGTCTCCTTATGACTAGGGTCAACAGGTTCAGCAACCTTATAACCCATATGCCACATACAATGCTTATCATCGGCCTATCATAGGACAATATCAGGCCTACCCTGGACCAAATCCACCTTACGGTCAAGGGAACCCTCAGTGGGGACAAAATCAGGTTCCAAATGGGCAAAATCCTCCACTGTGGGGGGAAAATCCTTACCAACAAGATGGACTCTACAGTTTGGGTCTCCTCAAAGGCCATATATGTCATTTAACACACAATTTCCTTTCTTGGAACTACCCAATGTCTCGAGGCTCACGAATGATCCCATTCTTCATTCGCCTTACTGGCCTCTACTTCCAATGAAAATTCCGAGAAATTGCCCCAAATTCGAGGGAAAAGCGAAGGAGGATCCGCAAGCTCACGTAACGACATATCACCTCTGGTGCTCCTCCAATTCATATGTTAATGATTCTATCTGTCTTCGACTCTTTCAGAGAACTCTCATAGGTTTTGTCACTAAATGGTACATCGAATTGCCTCGAGGTACCTACGGTGACTTCAACTCTCTCGTTATGGCTTTCCTCACTCATTTCCAATTATCAGTTTGATATGAAACTAGCGCTCATTTGCTTAACTCCCTTAAGCAAGACACCGCGACCCACATTTTCAGTCATATCCATGAATGGAGACGCCAACGTCGCCTCATCAAGTTTGAAATTGATGATGAGTTGTTGACAAAATGGTTCACAAAATCATTCATCAACAAAATTGCTAAGGACATATATATGGGTGCATGTGTTACTGAAGAGCAAGCTATTGCCCGTGCTCAGTATTTAGACTTGGTCTATTCGCAATCTAGCACATTATATGAGATGTTACCTGATGCTTTGAGACCATCATCGGATCTAACAACATCAAAGTCTCTAGATACACCACCTATTGATGATGTAATTGGTTCCATGTCTCGGACTTCCACAAAAGCTTCTTTGAAGCAGAAATCTATCTCGAACACCAGTTCCAATAATCACTCCAAAAATTCATCTAGTCCTGGTAAAACCTTTGAGGTGTATGTTGTTCAATCTATTGTAGCCAATAAGGCTCTAAGGGTAAAAATAAGGGCAAAGGTAAGGCCAAAGCCGATGCCCCAAAACAAGACCCTCCTAAATCATATGTTTATGATGCTTTTAGAAGAAAGCCGAAATATCCTTGCCTCATTTGTGAGGAGGATCATTACACTAAGGATTGTCCTCGACAATCTGAAGTTAGTCGCTTGCTGAAAGGGACTCCGATTGTCTTAAAAGAACCCTTTCCATCATAGCAGACGTAGTTGGTCGACCAACCTCAATTTTTTGCTTCCTCTGATTCTCTAGTGTTCATGATGCAAGTTTCATCACCTATCTTGATCGCTACTCAAAATAAGGATTATCAATCCACGCCTAAGCAAACAATGGAGAAATAAGCTACTGATGTTCCTTATACTTCCACTCCGTTCAGTTTTGGTCTACTCCATATCGAGTGCCCTAACAGTGAGTTTGTCATCCGACCACCTCCCAAAGGTGTTCTTTAGAAGTCATCTTTCAATCTGAATGCTAGAGTTGCGCAACATTACAATATTGTTTAGGATTTAACTCAGTCACCTGTTAGTGCCTAAATCTACCTCAGGCTGAGAAAGGCAGGTCTAGGGTAACATCAAACCACGCTTAACCTAGTAACTAGCCCTACCAGGTCGAGAGAGGGCTCTCTCCTTGTCAATCTCAAAGAAAATATGGCAAGTAAAGGTTGAGATAACTGGTATGAATACTAATTTTAGGCTATGTATATGCTCAGATGAATTTGATTGATTTTAATGGTTGGTTGCTAGATCAGATGAGGAAGGCAGCATTGGGTCCGGGAAATCAACACAGATTTGCAGAGGTTTCTGTGGGGCGAGGTAGGCAAGTGCTTTAGCATTTTGAAATGAATGTGATGGTGAGTCTAAAGACTGGTTAGGAGTTGGAGAGGGCATGCAAGTTTCATGGGTCCTCTTCAAACAGCAGAAAACATTTAGAACTAAATAAACCCCAAGGCAGAGCACTGAACATCAATGGATTCCACCCTTTAATCTTGATTCATTTAGTTATGCAGAAAAAGAGAGATGATGGCACATATACACATAAGATAAACTAAATAACAGAGGAGAAAACAATGCTAATTCACATTACCTCAAGAATCCCACAAAATGTTGCAAAACCCTAGTTCATTTCCTTGCCAAACTGCAGAAGTGATTTACAATAGTGCTCAATGCATCCACAAGAGTCCAACCTTGACAAATGACTAAGAAAGTACAAGATATAGGCATCAAACCACCTATGCTATCCATCAGGGGTTGAATCCATAAGTCAAGGAGTTGTTTCAAGAAGATCTGAACTAGGAACTGAAAAATAGGCAATGGAACAGCTTGCCTCTAAAACTATGGAAACTGATTCATTCATCCTCAAACCAACTCTAACTAATGTATCTACCTCCTTAAGTCACTTTTCATCATATTTTACATCATAGTACATCAAGTTACATCATATTACATCATAATTGACCAAGAGAGAATAAAAATTCAAACTAACAGCAAACTGGGCGAAATTCTGAACAAACAGGCAAAACTAGCAAATTTTTCTCCTATGCACGGTGCCACTGATCCTATGTGTAGTTCTCTTTCTAGGCCTATTTTGGAAGGCTTCCCGGAGTCCAAATCAGGTGTAGGATAGCTTGTTGGAAAGATTGATGAGTCTAATTTCTGGAACAACTTGAATTTCTGAATTTTGAGTCCATTTTCCCCTCCAAAACTTTATTCTCCCAAGACTGCTTCCTGTGTGGCAAAAAAGTGGCAGAGAGAGCACTTTTTGGGTGTTTTTGGCCCTTTTGGAGGCCTAGAACTTGTCAAAATTTCTCAGCCATTTCTGAGCATGCATAACTTTTCATGCTGATTCCAAAAATGCAAACAGTTTTTCAAATGGAGGCCCCCATCAAAAGCGCAGCGGCGGTGGCGCTACGCACCTGCTGAAAAAACCTTTTTTTTGCTTCAAAATTTTCAAAAATGACAAAAACTTCACCAAATTTCTTGAAATTTGGCATGAGTGATCCTTTTTATGTGCTATGTTGGGCCAATGATGCTTCAGCCAAGATCTTGAGTTTATCTTGCTTTTTTTTGCTTCTCAAAGCTCTCTTTAGTTTAGCCTTTAACCTTTTCACCCTTGTTTTGCAAATTTTATTCCGGGTTAAGTAGTGATAGGCCATATGGCACAACATTTTCTTCTCTTTGTTGGCTTTCTCAGAAATTTCTCCAGGTGAATGTTTTCCCTCTCTAGCCATGATTCTCAGTCAGCCTCAATTTCTTGCTCAAGGGGTGTCATTTTGATTTTTCTTCTCTTTGTCGGTTGTCTGTTTTCTCTAATTGTTTGCAGCTCCATAATAGTTTGTTTGTCCTCCAGTTGTTTGTTCTCCTGCTCAAGAAAGCTAATGATCCATTTAGCCCTCTCAAGGTCAAGTGACAAGGCTTGGATTTCAGCCTCCTTCTCTTTGATGGTCATATCCTTGAGTCTTGAGCTTTGAGGGCCCAAATCAATGTCATCCTCCTCAACCAAGAAAAATTATTTGTCTTGCCCTTCAGTAGGGCCTTCATCATGCACTTGTTGCTTTCCTTTGTCTTTTTCCTGTACCTGTTCAGCTGAAGAAGAAGGCAAAGCCCCTTTCAACTTTGGCGAATATAGAATTTTCCTATGGTCCAGTGAAGAAAACGAGACCCCTTCCACCCCTGGTGAAGATAGTACTCGTTTGGTAGCAGCAAAAAGCCTCCTGGTGCCTTTTTCATAAGTGACAAACACTGGCACAGCTGTAGCTTCAGCCTCATGAACATCTAGTTGTCTTGAAGGCCCTCCTTACTCTCGAAACATCGATGGAATCACCTGAGGGCCATTGAAAATCTCATGTGCAATGAAGGTATCCCATGGTATGTTTAGCAAGCTTAGCTTATGCAAAACAACAATTTTGATCAGTGAGAAGTGGTAAATGTTGTTGAACTACTGAGGAAAAGGTTTCCTTTGCACATATAGAGCCATCTTCTCCATATTCCTGCAAATAAAGTATGGGAGGTTCATCATCCTCACTCTTGTGAAATGCATCAACAATCTAACATGGTAGGTATACAAACGAGAAAACCTCCCTTCACAGGTGAAATACTTGATGATGAGTTTCATGAGAGGAGCATAAGTGTCTAGCAAGTATTTGAAAGGAAAAACCCTGTTGATTTTCCTCTAAAAACCAGCCGTAATGTA
Source organism: Pinus taeda (assembly GCA_000404065.3). Classification (NCBI taxonomy): domain Eukaryota; kingdom Viridiplantae; phylum Streptophyta; class Pinopsida; order Pinales; family Pinaceae; genus Pinus; species Pinus taeda. Next base: position 20,908 of record APFE031297883.1, read on the forward strand.
AGGCTCATAATGCTCTTTGCCCACATGCTGCCCCTTATTCCACTGTTCACCTACATTAGGGATGCCTGTTGCTACTGCAATGGTTTTAAGTGTCAAGGTGAAAGAGACACCAGCTAGGTTCACCTAGCCATTATGAAGATGAAGAACAAACAACCTATCTAGCTCATGATGATACTTCACCGTTTCTACCATTTCACAAAACTGATAACAAGATTGATGTTTAAAACAAGTTACTACAAGAGGGCAAGCAAGTAATTCGGTGAGAGTGGTGGGCTCCTCCCGGATGATTTTCCCTCCTTTATGTGGTTTTCTTGGTAGATGAGCTTCTTGGGAAGAATCACTAACAATTTCATCATCCCTCTCATATGCTGAGTCTATCTCCATGTTTATGAATTTGGAGTGAAAACTGATGAGTATGAAGAGATTTTAAAAGTATGAGGGTGAATACTATATGTAGGAAATGACTGTTGTTTTTCTTTTGGGAAATGAGGGAATGACTAATATTATGACTCTAGATAATGGTTTTGATGGTGGAATGAATGTAATGAGGGAATAGGAAATGGGAATTAGGGTTTGGGAATATAATATATGGTTAGGGTTTGGTAATAGGCAGTGGGGTTTGGGAGGTGAGCGGTAATGATTTTGAGAAAGGGAAAGGGAAAAGTGATTTAGGGAAATTAGTTTAAGGGAAAAGGGTGTAGGGAAATGCCTCAAGGGAATAGAAACAATAGAACACAATACCCTTTGCAAATTTTACAAGACAATTTAGAGACAGCTAGGGTTTAGTGTTTTTGAGATACAAATCACCACCACTGATGAAAAATTGCTTGCTAGACAGGATGAGAAGCTTCACTTACTTGCTGAGAGGCCAATTGTGAAATTTGAGGCAGAGGAAGGTGATGAAAATCGATTTGAAGCTCAAGAGGCAGGTGCGCAGTGCACTTTGTATGCGCAGTGCCTGAACAAATTAGAGTGCAAAACCTGCGCCAGATGTGCAGCGCCAGAGCCCATGTGCGTAGTGCCGATGAAATTTCAGGCTTTCACTCAGTTTTTACCTCTTTCTCCCAAAAAACGTGATTTTTCCTTTAGCTCCCTTTCTTGCAACAAATGAAGACTTCAAATGCATAAATGAGCTTTTATATCTCCTTGCTTTAATTTTTTCAATTACCAAACCCATTTTTCTATTGTCTTAGTCACTTTTCTTTAAAAACTTTGTTTTTTCCATTTGTAGTTTGACTCTTTTTGATCACTTGATGAAATAATGCATTGATTTATTTTTTCTTGCAGTGGCTGGAGTTGGCAAGGTGACCAAGGGCAGCAGCTAGAATTTATTACATATAGAAAAATTGATATTACATCAAATTTGTACATGAAATGGAAAAAACCATGTTTTCACCTCAAAACAGAGTTTTGAGGTAAAAACCATTTAAGAAGCATATCATCAGTAAATTTATAATCTTATGAACTTATAAAACCTTCTCATGTGCCTACTGACCTTTTATTGAGTTTTAGATGACCATGGTGGTAAACCCTAGACCTAGGGAGACTAAAACCCTAAAACTGGCTTTTGCAAATGACATGACACAAATGACAATAAATGACCTAAACATGTGAAAACAGGACAGCAAGTAAATGCCATGAGGGAAATTGACAATGAACCACTACCATTAGTTGATCCATGACCTAATGGAATGCAGTTGATCGGATGGGACACCTAATATGCATGCAAAAAGAGAAATTTTATCACTGATGGAGGGATGAAGATACTGACACTAACAGCACCTTTGACGATGTCTACCTTGGAGGTTCTCCAATCTAGTCGAACACAGCGGAAGTAACTATTGTCTGCTATAGGTGTTATCAATCCTTTTGATTCAAGTCTAATTACTTTCGATCTAGAAAATCATGTGCCTCGTCTTCCTCATCAGATTGCATTTATGATACAGGTCTTTATCAAAGGAAAGACAATTCATGAACAGTTATTGATGAAGGTGCATCTACCTGCATCATGTTAGTTTCGTGTTGGAAAGCCACTAGCTCTCCTTTTCTTAACTAGTCTCTGAATACCCTGGAAGCCTTTGACGGTAGAGGTTCATTTCCTTACGGTATTCTCACAAGTTTTCCGATTACATTATAAGGAAAGACTGTTGAATTAGAAGTAGAAATTGTAGATGCAAATCTCAACTACAACCTTCTTCTTGGGCGAAGCTGGACCCACGCCATGTTTTGTGTAGTGTCTTCTTTGTTCCGCATACTTCATTTTCCTCATGAAGGAAAAATTTTCACGATTGATCAATTGTCCTTCTTTTTTGGTTCATCGAATGACAACATTCCTTACATGGGAAATAATGAGATTCCTTATGAGAGCGTGGGGGCAGGTCTCTTCAAAGACTCTGCCTTAATGGGTCCTTTTAATCTCCCGCCTCTGAATGTTCATTTGATCAATATGATCTCGGACTCTACTGATCCTTGGATTATCCCTACCAAAGATCAAATTGATCCATTTGGATATTCTATGCCTTTAATTCCATTGGAGATAAATTATCAAGAAATTGTCTTAGCTTCGATGGCTACTTCAGAAAGTCATATTGTCTTCAGTATGAACCTGGACACTTACGTGCCATCTCCCTGGCTTGGTTCTTGGGATTCTCTGGATCCTTTGAACAAGACATTCCCCACCGACGAGAGTATCATTGAGTTCATGTCTCTAGATGAAATTCCATGGAACAGTTTACATCATCATTCTTCTTTTCTTCCTAGCATCGATGAGATGCCTTCCTATATTGAAGCGTTTGTTTCTCATTATCCTACGCCTCCATTTCAATCACCTATCCTGGTGCATGAAGTCTTATTAGAGGGTAAGATAGGGAACATCACTGCAACACTAATTATTGACATTTAAATTCACCCTGAAATCATCAATATCTTTAAACTGGGGGCATCTTTTCCTCGCCATGAGATTAAGTTTTTCCTACCTCCTTTCGTGAGATTTTTTCACCGAGTTTCTACCATTTTCCCATTATCACAATGGGATTTTCATATTATTACTGGTAACCCTCACTCGCCTAGGGGACATGGGGGCATAGCCTTTTATGAGTTTTACTCTATTGTTTGGCCGAGTCGATGCTTACACGTTATGTCAACGATGAAACTCCAGTTTTATTCTCTGTCGATTGATTACTCGAGTATGGAAATGGACTCCATCTGAAGTATTATGCGTGAAATTCATGTAATAAATTTTATACATTAGTGTGCGTTTTTATTTTTGGTGTGTTTGTTTACTTTGCAACCATTTGTTTTTCTGCTTACCTTGTGTTCCACTAGGTTTTCATATGTCGTCAAGCAATTACGTTGGTTTTGTTGATGGTAATTGTCATAGCACACGGAACCTCTCTTCCACAAAATGGGTACTCTATGACCCTAATGGCGAGCTGATTAACTTACAAGGTATCTGCCTTGGTCAAAAAACCAATAATATTGTTGAATATAGTGCAGTATTTGAACTCTTGTCAGAAGCAGTTGCTCTTAGCATTAGGGATTTAGTTGTCAATTTGGATTCGCAGCTCATTGTGTTACAATTAAACAATCATTTCTTAGTGAGAAATCCAAAAATATTGCACATGTATCTACGTGTTAGATTGCTGGAAAGAAATTTTGATTATATTACATATCAACATATTCCACATAATTTAAATACATTAACAGATGCATTAACAAATTGTTGATAGGCATTTGCGTCATTTATAAAACTGAATCATGTTATGAACACATAAGTAGAAATAAAACATATATTATATATATATATATATATATATATTATATATAATATATATATATATATATATATATGTCTGTGTGTGTGTGTGCGTGTGTATATGTATATGTATTTATATTGCGTCCACCAAAGTGTTTACATCAAAATGTCAAAAAATAGAGTGTTCTGGGACACTTGGCTTTCAAACCCTACAAAAGGTGTAAAATACTAAATAAACTATCAGCCTGCACAGTGCTCATGATACCACAAGACCACTCTGATCACTCGACCTAGCAGCCGACGCAATCTCGCAAGGACTCCCACCTTGTGTCTTTACCAACACAGTGGAACATCATCGATAGTGGCATACTCTGGAACTCCATGAGTTATCACCTCCAGATTACGCTCCATCTCAGCTAAGGGATCTGCCACTTCCTCGTAGTCTGCACCCACTATCTTTTGTGCAGCTCATCGTTCTATTGGTGACATGCCTGGTGGTCTCTCTGGTCCCACATCTGCACATTTATCATAAGTTGAATTTGAGTTTACACTTTTATAAAAATCATAAAACTTGAAAAAATCCAAAAATACAAGTTTTTACCTGCATCGATCCACTGTTCGCCTGGTGGCAGAGGTAGATCTGGATCCCACCTGAATTTGTTCCAGCATCAGCGTAGTCATCTACCACAAGTAGTTAGTGTTCTAGCCAAGCAAAGAACTGTGGTGGATAATGCATATGTTGATCCGTGCCTCCTCGAGGAATGAGCTGGCTCCATCTCACGAGTCTCGGATCTCTGGGGGAAGGATGTGGAACATTTGCCCACTAATACCAGAAGAGGGGCACTCGCTCCAAAAATAAGGTCACCATTATAGAACCAAACCCGAGTTGCTTCATGTGTCCATGCTTCCCCTTGGTCAGTTGTCGTTTCATGTTTGCCAAAAGGCCTCCACGCCAGTTGAAGACGATGGGGGTCAAACATGTGATAGCGTATTAGAACTGGGATTTTGAAGTCTTATGCAAGGATTGCATGCCAGATACACGTGCTCTTGATCTACATCCCAGAGACTGATCAAATAGGGCAACAATTCCATCTAAGCCCTTAACCCTGTGCACCTAAAGAATTTTAGCAGCCCGCAATTCCTCAGAGCGTTTATGCATTCAGGATCTTGAACTGCTTGAAATTCTTCAGCCTCATGGCCTCTTTCTTTCCACTCCAAGACCATATTCTCCTGCAAAACAAAATTTAACACTTATTAATGCCTTTTTCATGGATCAAAAACATCAAATTTTGCTTAAAAAAGAGTTTTATTTCTCAAAAAACCACCCTCGGCGCCATCACGCCTGTTTTTACAAAGAGTGCAATGGCATCGCGCAAGCCTTTAGGCTCAAGTGCGACCATCACAGGTCTGATTACCATACCCGCAATGATCGCCAGCACCCTAAAGTTTTTAAATCCTCCTTTCTAGCATCAAAATTACCATTTAAAATGCATAAAAAGTGATAAAATGCAAGAGCAGGGATGAGGCTCTTACCTGTCGCAGACGGTTCGTGAAACGGTACACTGGATCTCCCACAGAAGCCACTGGAAAATAAAGAGAATTAGGGCACAAAATGCACTTTCAAAGCTCACTTTGGTAAAATGGTAAAAGCTAAAATTACTTTTGCTTATTTACAAGTTCTTCAAGTCATTTTTGTTGATATTTTCATAATATTTTAATATTTTCTCTCGATATCGGTGATGGGTGTCTTTCTTGTGCAGTTACAGGGACCTTCAAAGTGAAAAGTGATCATTATTGACTAATTCTTGTGAGTTTTATTTTATCTCTTTTTCAGACACATTAAATAAACAAAAAAGGAACCCACCTGGAGTTATCTTTCAACTCTTTTCTCACTCTCGAAAACTAAAAAGATTGTTGAGTACTTGTCGTTTTGAACTCGTTAAAATAAATGAGTTGATGTCACCTCAATATACATTTATCCCTTTTTTGGGCTAAGATTGATTATTTACAAAAAAGGTACACCTTGGTCGACATGGTCAAGAGGTTCCCTCGAATATTGTTTTCTACCTTTTAGATTCGAGGGACAAATTACAAAAAGGGACATGATGGAGTTTTATTTTTCATTTCTTTTTCAAACTCTCTAAACATGAAAAAGGTACTAAGTTATTCTTACGTCAAACTCATTAAAATTTACAACGAAAGACTTGTCACCATCATGAGACCGAGCTTCTCCTTCCTAGGGCTCATAAAACTTACTAGGATGGATTCATTCGAAGAATGAACTTACATTACAGTCATATGCTATCCCCTTCAAGCTTGTGATAAAAATCATTGGGGCACTTGCTAGAAATAGCAAGGGGGGGATGAAGATGAGGCATCCTTTGTATAGGCAGCATGTCTCTCTTGAACATGACACTCTTCTGCTCTCGTGTCGAGTTTGGCATATCCTCACTCAATCACTTGTCCTCCTGGGTTTGGGTGATCCATTTTGCCTCTCATTTTGACTATTCCATTCTATCATCATGACCTTTAGTCCTATGTCGAGTCAACTGTTGCCACACTCTGAATTCATGTCACCAATGTTCAAGAGAAGTCCAATCTGCAATTATTTACCTATACATCGTCTTGAGTCATTTGCTACAGTCATGAATATTATTCCACTTTATTCCTTGTTTCATGTCGATGATGGGGGATTCATTATGTCCCTCCTTCGATGGGTCACTTCCTATCAACTTCAACTCATTATCCAGTAAGATGACTTAGGAACTCCCTTTCAGTACCTTAGAGCTGGCATGCCCTAATGGCCAGTTCTTCGCATCCGACGACAAATCTTCATTATTGTCTTTCGATCAGGTGATTCCACGAGTGTTCAACCTCAACTTCATTATCATATTCAAGAGTTGTATTGTTGTACCTTGAGATCCATTCTCATTATTTGTGGTTTCTCTTGTACCTGTTAATGGTCCACATCATTGGACGGTAATCAGGTGGTTTCTAGCATGTTCGACTTCAACACGTTTATTCGCATGTTAGGATTCGTACATTGATTGGGTCAGGATGGAGCACAAGACCCTAAGTCTTATCTGTATGACTCATGATGCATGGATTTATATGTCATTCATGATTGTACACATGTTTCTACTATACGAATGGTTGTGACCATACCGGGAGACTTTATATTTATGATGATCCTTGTTATCTGGATGGTTGCGCCCATACCATGGATATTTTCATATAGTCTTCATCATCCGGATGGTTTTGTCCATGTTGTGGATTCATGTCTTGATCTCAGATATGTATATGTATATGTGTCCTTGATTTGCAGGTCTCCTGATGGTGTGTGTCCTCGTCTTTGCCAAAAACTCGTAAAGCATCTCAGTCATCACTCCTTGTCCTGCCTTCATGCTTTAGGGGGCATCTAATACACAGTATTTTATCACACCTCTTACACTTCCTTGTGACATACCCTGAAGTGCTCAAAACATGATCATTATACAGTATACTCATCCATGTATATATCTCAGATCCCTCCTTTAACTTTTCTTGGAAAATTTCTTGAGCTTTCCCTGAATAAATAGCTCTTAAACCCCTAAAATGAGGGTCATCACTCTTATTAAGCTCAAAACCGTGATAGTCACCTATTGCACTGTGTTTGACCTGTGATGGCATCATTATGTTCCCCATCATACCCTCGATGATCCCAAAAAGGTAATTTTCCTAAATAGGATGAGAAGCTTCATGATCTAGAAGCTTCCAGAGCGAAGAGCTAGAGGTGGTTTCACATAGATGAGGTCGAATCCTCCTAACTTGACCTCTTTGTATTATCCCTATGAGATACCTCCTTGATATGTGAGCCTAATCCTATCTTTGGAGAAGTCCTAACTCCCTCTCCCAACCTATAAATTCCTCTTCTCCCATTCCCAAATGGTTGGTCTATATCCATTTTCACCCCTATGCTGATTAGAATTGGAGTGTTTGGAGAGTTTCTTGGATTGGACTTGGATTACTACTCAAGGAGATCCTTTCAAAATCAAGGCTATGGCTGTAAGCTTCCCTTTATTCTTTAAATAATATACAATTGTTGGTTCATCTTCCCAAAATATATATGTTCATGTATGTATTAGCTTGGCATTCCTTGATCATCTAAGTAGGTTATTATTGGATTTGCTATTGGTTTTGGCATGCTTTATTGTCTCTTGATTACTTGTGCAGGTACATAAGCACTGAGAGAAGCAAGAACAAGTCTGAGACACAAGAAGTTTGAGGATTTCAACAAAGAAAATCAGAATAGCATCAGAACGAGGTAGGTTATCTCTCTCATTCTACTTTTTAATTATAATCTAGGAAGATGTCTAGTTGATTTTCACTTTAGTTGCTAGACCCACTCATTGGGCTAGAGGGATCGTCTCTGTCCGCGGAGAGGATTAACCTTGTCAACACCAAGTTGGCACTAGAGTTTTGCGGACTTTTCGAGATTCTTGAGAGGATCGAACCAGTAGCTTATCGAATTAAAATGCCTCTCACAGTGAAAGTTCATGATGTTTTCCTTGTGTCATTGTTTAAGAAGTATGTTAATTATGTTGATCATGTGATTCACTGGTTTGTATTGTAGGTGGAGCCAGAAGGAGAATTTCAGCTAGCACCACAGTGTATATTACAGAGGAAGATGCTCATACTCCGGAACCAAAAAATCGAGTAGGTTAAAGTGCAGTGGAAGCACTTTGGGCCCAATGAATGAACATGGGAGATGGAAGATCAAATGCGGGTTATGTATCCTTCATTTTTTGTCAGTTGAGGCAAAGCAGTTTTGGTATGATGTTTGGTATACATTTTGGCATATGTTTGGGTGATGTTTTGATATATGTACATATGTATGTGGATTTAAATACAACCATGAGCTAAGTTATAAAGATAAAATAATATGTATGGGTGTCATGTTATTATGATGTTATGTTGTCATGTTGGTTTGCTTCTTAGCAGGGTGATCATTGTAAATACTGCAATGAGCTAAGTTATAAAGCTCCATGGGAAGTATGTTTTCTTTTCAGTGGATTTGTTGAGGTATAGGTGTGATTGAACACCGAGGACGGTGTCCCTCAAGGGAGAGGGTTCTGTAACAACCTTCGTGAAAATTCCATGTAATAAAAGTTAATAAAGGCAAAATAATAACCACGGTTAATGGGACACTTATTCGAAGTTGAATGTTGGGAAAGACATCCTAGTGTGGGTGTTCAATGTTTTATTATGACTAAGGAAATTAGCAATGGAAATGGGAAAGGCTTTAGAAAGGAAAAATGGCATTTTTGGCGCATTTATTTATGAAAATAATGGAAATTAGGAGAAAAGGAAGGTGAAAGGTCACAGCTTGCATATGAGGAGGAAAATGAAGGAAAATAATGGAAAACTGAAGAAATTATAGGCCTCATTAATAAAAAGTCTTCTGAGGATCAGTTGGTACCTTTTGTCAGATCAATTTTCAAGCTTTCTCATTATTATCTTTCTCTCTCTCACTCTTGGACACTTAAGTTTTCTTTGATTACTTTGGCATTGGATCAAGAAAGCCAAAGAAAGCAAGAGGAAGGAAGGAGAAAAGAAGGAGGAGCGGGATCAAGCAACTACAATAGGGTTCTTTGTAGGTATCGATTTGAATGTGTGATTTCCTTGCTAGATTTGGAATGCATGGTATTGCATGTGGTTATTTGTTGTCATGGCATGGGTTTTTCCAGGTGTGACAGTTTTTTCAGCCTAGCCTTCCCATTTCCAGATAGCCTTGGTGTGATGGGGTTCTCCTATTTTGGCTGAGTTGGATTGTCGAATGGATTCAAAGTTGAGTGAGGTGGATATCTGAAAGAAATAACATATGGCCTAGTGATCCCTGAACCAGACTATGGATTGCCATAAAGCCATTGTCCTAGTGACCCCTGGAACAAACTGTGGGTTGTGGTAAATCCAGGTATTGTGTGCCTTGGTGGGCCTAGGAATCCTCGATAAGTTAATGGTGGGAAATACGGTAGAGCCTAGAGGTGGTTTCCCTTTATTATGCCTAGGAATAGGAATCCTTGCGGTGAATGGCGGGATATACAGTAAAGCATAGAGGACGGAATCTTGGTTAGGGCCTAGTGATCTAGTGTGGATTGCGGTAAAGCCTAGAGACTAGGAGACACGGAAATTCCTCATGTTGTAGGTGGAGAAATCTGGTGGTATCCATGCTTGTTTGATGGCCTAGTGATTCGAGATGGATTGCGTTAAACCCTAGTTCTATTTACGAGGGTGAGGTGGTCTAGCCTCGAGAATCCCTGGTTGAGTTTTCTTTTAAGTCCCACGTTCATGCTTGGAATATCACACAGGGGTGATTGGTTGAAAGAAATATTTGGTTCAGCAAATATATGGTCGGGTGGTTTGTGGAAGTCCCAAGCCTAGCTGGTCATTATATTCATTAATATGAGGTTATTTCTCCTTTTTATTTCGTGAGTATTACATTGGTTCATGTGTAGATTAGATGGCTCTTGTTTCCTTGGTATTTCTGTTGTTATTATGTTGGTTATGAATATGTGTTATGACAATGGTGAGTTATGGCTCCCATAATTTTTTTACTTGTTCATGAATGAACAATGTATCTATGGACTAATAGATGATAATGCATCTAGTTTGATAAGCAAACAATGCCTCATAGTGAATCTTAGATAAGTATGAGACCCCTATGCTCAATTTGTTGTTAAGAGCTGTAAATTTCACGTTTGTGATATGTTTGACGAAATGTATGTCATGGATAGTAGGGATCCAGTCTAGTCCTTGTTGATGTTTTTGAAAATGTATCTTTGCTTCACTGTGAAATTTCATTTATGAACCCGTCATTGAGTTTTAGACAGTGACCTGGGCTCTGGGCTTGAAAAAGTGGCACAAATCCCGAAGTCGCAGGCACAAAACTGGGAAAAAAGTCCCCGAAAGCTCCCTTTCCCTTGCTATGGGAGCTTTTGGAGCCTCCCAGATGCACCCTTGTCCATATCAAGGGAGCGTACAGGGGTTTGATGCACTAAAATTCAATTGGTCTCAAAGGCTGGTTACCTAAGTGGTTAGGATGGCTCCTGCAAGTTCTATTGTTGATGTGGAAGGTCTGTGTGGTGTGTTTCCTTCGATTCCACTTCCTTAAGGTAACTTAGGAGTTTGAATCCCATTATAGTGGCCTCTCGTCACATATTTACCCTGGTTGGTCGATTATTTGGGTAGATGTGGGATGAGGGTGTTAAAGGAGGGGGGTGGCATGGCCTGCCCCCTCCATGCATTATACATGCGGAGGTAGTCATCTTTCTTAATGGGTCATGTGATATATGTACATTATCTCTCGATCCTTCAATTGTTCAGAAATCCAATGCCCTTTGTGAATGGTAATCATAGGCCATAGGAGTGGTTTTAAAGCATCCTTATGAGCCTATGTTCAAGAATTTATGATGGTGAATGCCTAGTAGCGTGGGAGTTTTTAGTGGAAAATATAGAGTGGAGAAGGTTTACCAAGTTTTATCTAGCAATTCTTCCTCTCAAAAGTAAAATATTATTGTCTTTGGAAGCGTAAGGAAATTGTTCTTGCTTGCAAGTAGGTCATCAAGAAAAGCATTTTGGTTCGACAAAATCCTATGTCAATTATGTAATGCTTTGCTTTTAATGGAATGATACAACGGAACGATGTTCGAACCTCGTATGGGGTAAGACATCTTCAATCCATCTTGGACTTATGTTGAGGTAACCTTATGATCCTAGATTTGTTTTCTCTATTCTCTCATTTTCGATAGTTTCATGGTGGTGTTGGTTCCTTTCTCCCTATTCCTGGTAGAGTTTGTGGATATCTAGGTTGGTGTGTTATCAAATGCTCTACTTCATCTGAATTTGCCTTCATTTCCTGGGATACTAGCCTTTCGCCATCATCACCTATTCATTATTATCTCCTGGCTTTATTCCTAGTATTCTAGTATTGCTATGGATTTCTTCAATTCAGTTGCAAGGGACAAGAATTTGTTATCTTTCATCTAGTTTTGGGTAAGGGGGGAGAGTCTAATTCCCTTCAATCATGGGAATTATTTATCTGCAATTGAGTTTGACTGTTGTAGCTTTCAGGGGAAGCACATTTGTTGCCTTCTTGGGGTCAACAAGGTTTTATGGATAATTTGGGTTATCATGCCATGCCAACATGGGTGTAGCCAATGAGGTGTTGGGGAGTGTGGCTAGACTATCAAGTCTAGCTAAGAAGCTCTAGTCCAAGAGGCAGTCGCTGCTTACTAGGTCACGACCTCTCGAGGCACTAAGGCTAATATTCAATCACTTGAAAGGAATGCCCATAAGGATAGGCAGGCCTTTTCAATTTTTGATATTTTGGAAGAAGTTTCTCATTAGCTCCCTGACCATGGGCACACCAAGGGAAGGAGAAATCAAGTTATGCATATGGTTATTCTTCATTGACAGCCGAAAAAATTACTAGGGAAAGTTCTCAAGGAGAAGCATGATGATAAAAATGAAATCATATTCTTCTTTAATGATCTAGAATGGAACCAATGGAGAATGTAGGACAACCATGATCGATTGGAAGCTCGTATGACCCATATGGAAAATAACATACAGTGAAAATTCAAGCTTCCAGTATCCTCAGGCACTATCCTCAGGCACTAGAACGAAAGACCCTGCTCTTGTGACATAATTTGACATAATTTGAACTATTTGTGTTGTTCTTGTGGTCCTCTGGATATATGATGTGTTGGGTTGTGCAATTCATGTTGTTTGATGTAAAAAGTTTGGCATATTGCACCCCGAACAATAAATCTAGTCAAAGTGAGGTTGGTATAATTTTGTTAAAACTGAGATCAACGATGTAATCTTTTTCTTAATGGAAAACTATAAAATTACAAAAATATATATATATATATTATTTTTAATTTTGAAGAGATTTTAAATCTAACTTCATTAATAAATAATATAATTTTAAATGTTTAAAAAAAAATCAAAATCCCCTCTTCCCACGTCTGAAGAAATTTGAGACTAGTTCCCCTCACAGATGGGAGGCCCCCTGTAAGTCCCTAGAGTTGGGCATTGCATGAAGGCGTGCACAGAGGCACAATCACCACATCATCATTTCACACCCTAGGCTACAACATGTGGAAATAGGCAAGCCTTCACTGGGCTCAAGGAGATTTGCACAAAAACATCACATGAGGCATATAGGCAAGTAAGTTACTTTGGGTATGTAGTCATACTAAGGGGGCTAGTTAGGGAATGAGCATGTGGACAGACATTGTGGTGGAAATTCATAGGTTACATGGTTTGGCTTGAGATAAATAAGTTTCATGATCAAGTAGCATGGAGTTGGACTAGAATTCATGGTGGGTCGACTAACAAGTGTATGTACTGACACGAAACAGAGCAAGGTGAAATACAGGGTTGGTTGACCAATGAAGGAGAATGTACAAGAGTGGGAATGTGCATGCGTGGGTCAAAAAACTACCATAGGGATGCATGTGGATTTGGAAGTGTGGACATGTAGGTCAGCCAAAAATTTCATGGGTGGAATGTCACCACCTAACGAGATGATGGTCAACTTGCAACTATTCCAAGAGTAGGGTCACGCAAACATATAAATAGGTATTTGGTTGAGGTTATGACACAATACAAAAGGGTGGAAGACATAATTTGAGTGAAGAGGAAGTCACAATATGAGTGGGTGAATAGGTTGCACAAGTGAACGAATCGCATGGATGATTTTTATTATAATTAGTGGGTGAAGTCACAAGGCGAGGAATCTTTGAGTTGAAATGAAGAGGAAGGCAAGGGGTTCACCTGGATAAAATTATGTGTATATGTGGCCACCTGGTTATAGAATTAGGTTGGTTGGTCGCACAAGGTATGGGAGGACTTGGTACAATTTTGTAAGCAAAGAAGTGGCACGAATTTTGTATTGGGGAGTTACATGACTCCAATCGAATTGTAATCTTTGTACGAGCTCTAACTTTTGTTATATTCTTTGTATTTGTGTATTATAATAAGATGTTAGATTGGGTTGGCTACCCAACTATAAAAAATATTATGCACATATTCTTATACTTACGGTTTCATTATGTAATTATTATTCTTTTATGGAATTTCTAGTTAAAGAAAACACAAGTGTATATGATAATAATTGTGACAAGACTAAGTGTGATGCAATAGGCATAGTCAAGAATCATGGAGTTTTGTATCAACTAAGCTGGCAAGATGAAACAAGTCATGGTGTTGTACTCCCCACAGTGATCAACAACTTGGAAGTGACATGCCGAGTCGAGTGTCCAAATGACTATGGGGGCATGGCAATTAGTATCAAAGTTGAATCAAAGAAAATTAAAGGTTGTTTACCACATGATAATGGCAAGTGTTATTAAGAGTAAGATACAGATAGGTCGGCACTTTATTATAGGTGGTATTGACAAGTACACATGTCCCTCTTCATCCAATAATTTAAGACAAGTTTGATGAGTGAGATGAGTGACGGGGACAATGTGACGAAAGGGGGAATGATCTGCAATGACATGAGTTGGAAAGTCAATCTGTAGAAAGAAAACCAAAGCCCATACAAGATGGGAGAAACCATTGTGCGAGGGAACTCATGTGACAATTTTTATTGAAGTTGGCGGCTAACATTGAAGTTTACTAAGTGTCGAAGATGGATATGTCTGATATAGGGAACATCCAAGGAAGCAATATTGTCCCCATGGAATGATCTCACAAAGATAAAGGAATTATGTGTTGCATATGTTAAAGGTGGAATTTTGTGGAATATTGTCCAAAAGGAGTGACTTGGATGGACAACTTGGAGGAAGTCTAATCGGTCCATGTCGTAAAGGAATCGAGTGTTGTGAAGGAATCACAAAGCTCAGAGTTGTTCAATATGAAGGAGAGCTAGTCATTGTGGAAATGGAGCAAACTCGACGACTCGTAGGGAGAGGTGAGACACTTATCTACTATTGTTGTTCCAAGGATCATTAGATAAAGAAATGTTGATGGAAGGGATTAAGAGAAACCTTTGGAGGAAATCATGGAAGTGAAGGCCTTCATCATGTCAAGGATCAACCATCAACACATGAACATGCTTAGATTGTTGAGAGTGTCTAGAAAACTATAGAGGATTATTCACCATCCATGTTGGAGGATGATCCATCCATGCTGGAGGAGGATCCATCCAATGTATATTCAGAAGAAACTCTTGAAGTATTGGGGGAACCTTTAGCTTTCATACAAGAAAGCAAGAAGAAGAGTGGGTAATCTTCACCAATCGAATATGAGGTAGGTCTTTGGCTCATGCATGCAACAATGATGAGAAGAAAGGTGGTTTTGTTGGTGGACATCAAAGTAACTCATAGTTTCATCAACAAAATGGTATCGAAGTCTCCTTGTTGTGATCCCAAGAGGGACAAGAGTTTGTTCAAGAAAACCAACTTGGAAGTGAAGCATTCATTTAGACAGGTGATTGGTTTGGTAGTATGGACTTGATGAATGCCCTGTTGGACAACCATGTAACGGTGTTGGGGAAATTCTTCTTCAAATAAACCAAGGTAGTTCTCGATAGAAACAAATTGTTTGGTGTTCCTAGATGAGGGAAACATATCAAAAGTACTTATGGTGAGGAACAGTAAACTTGAACAAAGATCATAGATTTTTGCAATCAGTGTATTTGGAGGAATTTTTATGGTGATGAATTATCCTCACACTATGGCATCATAGCATGGAAGCAGACAAGTTATTGGTACCAAGCACCATGAGAGATGGACTTTCAGGATGCGGGGACTTCACATAGTCTCTCATGGGAAAATTTGGTCAACCATAAATTCATTAGTAGCCACGGGGAGGGAAGGAGGTTCAACCCATATTTGCAGTTATGACGAAACAAGGCAAGCAACCAAAGTCACCTCTGAGACAACAAAGTTGTTTAGATTCACCAAGTATCCTACGTGAGAGCTTTGGATCAAGTGCGACAATTGAGGAGAGTGCAGAGACTTTCACTCAACCTAACTTGAACAAGGATGAGCTGGTATGAAAGGAGGATAGGGATCCCACAGTCATTATGGATTTTTGTAGAAGGGTCATTGGCATATATGAATTTCAGATAATAATAGAACACCTTGAAATGTTGACCTGTTTAGCGAAGGAGGTTTGTTTGGTTTTGCAATACTTGAAGACAAAGAGTTGTGGAGGAGATCTCTAAGCCTATTTTTATTGAGATAGGTGGCAAAGAAATGTGTTGTTGTGAAGGGAAATATTGCACCCATGATGCCTTGATGAGATAGGAAATACAATAGGGTTGAGTAAGCTAAGAGGGGGAGTGTCTTTATCTTTGGTACAATGAGGGGTTTGACAGTTCAAGGAGATAGAAATTTGGACAAAAAGGGTTGCACTTTGGAATAAGGATGCACCTTCTCATGAGTTGGGTGTGACTGTAGGATTAGCTACCCAATCATTCTAATGTATGGGGAAGCTTAATGTGCGGAGGCATGTCTAAGACATTTGGAGTAGAGATGAAGGATTATGTTATGGAGGATTAGACATAATAACTTCTCAAAGTTAGAGACTTGGCAATAGGTTTCCATCTGTGATACTCTAACTGGTGGACTTGGAGGAGCAGGTTTACTAATTGGAAGGTTGTCGAAGATGGAAAAAAAATTGGAGTGGAGGAAGATGTAAGAATGTTGAGCTTGGCATGACGGGTATCCATGTGCAATGACACAATCACCATATTGTCATTAGGCTATGACATGTGCAAATAGTTTCACCTTGTTTGAGACCAAGGGATTCGCATGAAAACATCACATGAGGCAAAGAGGCAAACAAGTTACCTTAGGTGTGTAATCATGCCAAGGGGTCTTTCCCAGGTATGAGCATGTAGATACATTATGATGGGTGGGATATTTGTAGGATAAATGATTTGTGGGCTTGAGATAAAGAAGTTGCAAGATTTGACACCATGGAGTGGGCTTAGAACACATAATGGGTTAGTTGATGAGTGTATGGACCAACACAAAAATGAGCAACGTGAAATGTACAGGGTCGACTAACCAAGGAATGAGCCCATGGGAAAGTGAGAATGCACACATGGATCAACCGACTACCATATGGGAATGTGGGAACTTGGAAGAGTGGGCATGTCGGTTAGCTAGACACGGGCTAAGTGGAATGGCACCACTAAATGACATGACAGTCGACTGGAAACTATTCCAAGAGGAGAGTAAGGAAAACATAAAAATATACATTTAGTTGAGGGATTATGACACAATACCAAAGGGTGGAAGCCATGATACAAGAAAAGAGGGAGTAAAAAGACGAGTAGGGGAATAGGTCACAAGTGGACATGTCACATGGGTGATTTTTACTACAGCAAGTGCGTGAAGTTGTAAGGTGAGGAGTCGTGGGGTAAAAGAAAAAAGGAAAGCAAGGGTTCACAAGGATATAATTTTTTATATTTGTAACCACCAAGTTTTGGAACTTGTTTTGTTGGTTGAATGGGGTATGCGATGACATTGTACAATTTTTCAATCCAAAAAGTGGCACTAATTCTATATTAGGGAGTCACGTGACTCCAAGGGAATTGCAATATTTGTACAAGCTCTGGCTCTTGTTGTATTATGTGTACTTGAGTATTATAATTGGGCATTGGTTAGGGTAGGTTTCTCAATTTTAAAAAGACTTGCGCACACATTCTTGTATTAGTGGTTGCATGGTGTAATTGTTTTTCTTGTACATAGTTGTTATTTAAAGAAAACAAAAGTGCATAAGACAATAATTGTGATGAGGCTAAGTGTGATAGAGTAAGCATAGTATGGACTTGTGGAGCCTTGGATGAGCCAAGCCAACAAAATGAAATGAGCCATGATGTTGCACTCCCCACAATGATGAGTGACTTGGAAGTGCCAAGTTGAGTTGGGTGTCTAGGCAATTGTGGGGGCATGACACCACCCTTCTTAACTTTATTAAACTCAATTTGATAGGTTCCAAAGGAAATTTTGGCCTAGTTGGTTATGGTGGGGTCTTTTGCAATCACTCAAGAGAGATTATTTGGATTTATGTTGGCTCCCTTAGCACTGAAAGCGATAATGTTTCCAAGCTCTCTGCTTTTGAATATGGCCTTCTCATTGCAATTGGGAAGGATTCTCCAGAGTAGTTGCAAAGGGAGACTCTTAGCCGATTATTCATATGCTTAGAATATTACAAAATGGATCAACCATAAGCAAAATATCAACCAATTGGAGATTAGAAAGTGGCCTTGAACACATCCAAGATCTCCTCCTGTAGCTTCCTATACTTATTCCCTCACATGTCTGATGTAGAGGTAGC
Organism: Pinus taeda; assembly: GCA_000404065.3. Lineage (NCBI taxonomy): Eukaryota > Viridiplantae > Streptophyta > Pinopsida > Pinales > Pinaceae > Pinus > Pinus taeda. The sequence continues at coordinate 39,002 of APFE031297883.1, forward strand.
AAAATAACGAGAAATTTGGCAAATGAGGGTGTCTCTCTAATTGACAGTTCATTGCATTGAAGATGGTATACAACCAACTCTAAACCCTTATCTACCTAGTGTCTCTCACTTTCTCAGGAGGATACCAAACCCTCATATGGGATGAGAAGGGACAAGTGAACCTGGACATGACAACATGCCACCATTACCATGACCCACCTATTGAGCTCATGAAATGAAAGCAAGAACGTCAACATTTCATGGAAGCTCCATGTCTTGGCATGATTTATGGCTTGTACCAAGTTGAGTTCAAGAAATTTATGGAAACAACACTCAATCATATCCATTGTCGGGCCATCCCAGTATAGGATTGATTCTCTGAATCAATTCCAACCATCATTTGTCTATGTGGAATTTATGAATGGATGCTCATTGCCAGCTATAGTTGACATAGAGTGGAAGGTATGTATTAATTGGTTCATTTTAGTTCATGAGTTTTCCATGAATTTGAAGGCATTTTATTCTCAAAGCAGTTGGTTGCATTCCACCCCATAATCACCATCTACTTTGGCTATATACAGTCCTTTTAGTCTTCTATTTGGGGTGTATCCATTGTGGTTTTTGTTGATCTCTATTTGTGTTAGCATACCTCAGACAAATCTTCACGTCTAGGTCATCAAGACAGATCAAGCTCTATTAACTCCTATGGAGCCCAAGTAAGTTCTTCCACCTTTCATGTTCAACTTGAGGCTCATGAGGCAGTGAATTCTTTTTAGGAGTAGGTTCCTTAGCAAATTCATGACGAAATAAAATTGATGGAGACTAAAATATTATAGGAGTAGGGTACCATACATGACTAGATATTGATGCAAAGTTGGGCAATTAGATCCCTCACACAAAGAGTTCAAGGGCCCATGATACAAAATACTGGAAGACGATTGATTTATACTAGCACCTCAAAATGCTTGTTGGGAGATTGGTAATGGATTATGATGAGGCAAGGAGCGAATTCTGCTACAATTGGACAAAATTCAACTTTAACTTAAAGATATCATATCCAAGTTGCTTGCCTTTGCTTAACTAGGTCCTATCTACCAGGCCTTCAAATCCTACTCCAAATCCTACTCCAAAGCTTCATCTTTAGGCTCTTCGTATTTTTTTACCTTATAGAATAATTTCTTTTATAACTAAGAATATAGTTAATTTTATTTATAATATATAAACCTTTCAACTCACTCTATATACTATGAGATCTAATTTTTAATTACAAAATAACAAACTAACAGCACAAAATCTTATATAATATTTCATCCTCTTAATTAATAAAATTTCTAAACTTTAAAAATTAATATCGATAATATACATATGAAAAGTTTAAATGCTATATAAATATAAAGAGCTATGTTTTTTTTTTAATTAGTAAAATAATCGAGTTTAAATTATTATTTTTTTTTTAATCTGTGGCCACATGCTACAATCTAATCGAAAGAAAAGATATTTTATGAGAGGCACAAACTCAGGAGCTACTGCTGCATGGAGGTCTATATCTTTCTACGTGGAGTTAAAAATAAAAGATGACGTGGGACAGTCCCGTAAAAGAATCCTTCACGTGAAATATGTGAAAACAGCGGCGGATAGCAGGAAGAAAAAACGCTAAACCAGGGACAGCAAAGTTGGAATTACAGTATAATTTTTTTTGAAGTTTGGTTATATAATTAAATGATTATAGTAATAATTTATAATAAATATTAAAAAAATCAAAATTAAATTATAAATTTATTTAAAATAATAATTAATGATAAAATAAAATAATATATAAGTTAAATATATATGTTTTAAAAGAATATGTAAGATTACTTTATTTATTTGAGTTTTTGATAATAAATGGTAAGATCATTCAAAATTAAGATATCAAAAAATCTGTACATAATTATTATTTATAAATTTATCAACATGATTACCGTTTGTGAAAACATATATGAACAAATGTGACAAGATTTTTAATCATGGAAATTTATCATAGAGATTCTTAATTTGTAAATAAGCTTTGTTACTAGGCCATAAGCCAATATCATGATTTAACAATGCTACATGCCCAAAAAACTATAACTCATTTCATATGACAGAAAAATATAATTATTTTGGAAAAATATATGATATTTTTATATGTGTGTACTACTTAAAATATTCAAGAATATTCCATGAAGGTTACATCTTACTCTCCATTTAATAATTATTGTTAATTAATTAAAATTTTGGAAGTTATATATCAAAATAGATACATTTATCTGCATAGTTATTTTTTTTAAAGAATTACTTTACAAATTCAGATGATATAGGAAAAGGCTATCATAACTTAGTTGTCAAACCAGCACTAAGACAACCATCACTCACTGCTATCTAAAAATGCACGCTGACTCATCACTATTATTTAAAGAAAACCACACCACCTGAAATTCCATACATTTTAAAGATTAAATAGATATCTAAAAAAGCTATAAAATTCCCTTCTTAAAAGAGAATTTTAATGCAGGGTATCTTTCTTGAACCAATATCTTTTATTGGCACCATCACGGTCATGCCAACTTCTCGATTTAAGGTTCTTGGACCTCGGAGGATTTCTTAAGGAGTTGTCTACCGCGGTGGAGGAATTGTCAGGATGGCCAAAAGTGGTCGGAATGCGGGCAAAAAATTTTCAAAAAATCTTGTAGAGGCAATGTTTGAATCTAGTTTTTGATGGTGGAAATGGATTCAACACCATCAAAAATGTCTAAGACACCTAAAATTTTGAAGTTTAACAACTAGATTTACAAAAATCCTTGCCAAATTTTATTTAAATATGACTAGAATTTCCATAATTTTTCGAGCAATTCCTCTCACTAATTAAACTGTGGCATTTCTTAATCCTCTCACTAGTTAAACTGTGGCATCTGCCTTCTATCTCTATTTTGGAATCTTAACATTCTTGTCACTTGGGCCTCAGAGGATTTCTTAATTTGGCCCATCTCTATTTTGGAATCATTATGATGGCATGCTACAATTGTACTAGCCACTTGATAGGGAATTTGTTTTTGACACAAACGGTAGTGAATGTGTTTGGATGATTTGCAACGTGAAAAGTGGGGAGATTTAGAAGATAAGTACATAGGAAATGTGCTTTCATGGTTTGGAAATAACACTGAAGTGGTATATATATCCATATATATAGTTATTGGTTTTTATTTTAGATAATTTTTATTTTATTTTATTTTTAAAGTTGGTTCAATTTTATTTTTTTTTAATTATTAAGAATTAATTTTATATTATTTTTTAATTTTTATTTTTCTTTTAATTTTTTAGTAATTTTAACTTATTTAATTTAGGTTATGGTGGTTGTATTTTGAAAAAATGTTTTAAGAATTTGTTGACAAATCAGTGGCTTGTTTCTTTTTCAAGGAAACATTTTTCTGCAAAGAATTCTCACTGTAAAAGTATGACCACCTACAGTCACTCATAAAAAGGTCAATATGAAAAGGGCTCTCACATCAAGTCCCTATACTCCACATGAAAATTGAGCATAAAATGCAAAACAACTCCACATTGAAGTACTAAAAAGACCTTTCCTCAAAACACATGATGGAAAAAAGGTAAAAAAGAGTTGTACCATAGAAGTCACAACCGTTGTAGATAAAATATGAAGGTTGGAAAACCCCTACAAGGTTCTCTCCATGCTCAAAAGGCCTTCAAAACTACTTCAAACCATTGATTGTCCCTGGCACTAAAAGATTGATTCCTACAAAAAGTCCTTCCAGAATTGCTCCAACTAATACACTGAGGTTGTCAATGGATTCATAATGTCCAAAAACCCCTATTTGGGCTCTTCTTGGGCTCAAAAAGACCAAAAAAATATCAGGTTATGGCTCTCCCAAATTTCTTCTATTATTCGTCCCTTGATTTGATAGAACCTCCTAACTGTGTGACATTTTTGACCTTTAAAAAGTTCAGGAGGCAACAATTTCACCTGCCATTGGTGTATTTTCTCGCTTCATTAATTTTCCCAATAACCCTTGTACGCAAAAATAGGGTCATGTGGGTGCCCATAAGGCTAGGGGTTAGGGCCAACAGTCTGCCCCCGCCAACGTTGGCACCTTTTCCTTCAGCATTATGGTCACATGGAGTGGTGATGTGTCCAGGGTCAGGCCAACTGCCCGCCCCTGCTAGGCTAGCCCCCGAACCTTTGTCAGTGGTTACACATGTAACCATGTGACTAGGGGTCGACCTTAACTACTGACCCCGTCAGACTCGCTCAATGCCAGCCATATGGTGCCTCATAGCACCAGAGGATGGGACTAAATCCCAGCCCCACTCTAGTAGAACCTTGCTTAGCTCGCGTAGGGCGTATGAACAGGTAATGACCAGGGGCTCGGGCTGGTCCTCGCCCCGCTCCGCATTCCGCCATGGTCCTGCGGCATACCCTGTAACCAGGAGCTAGTCCCCGTCGACACTCCAAATTTTCTCTGTCGCCAGGTCCTGTGGAGGGTTACATGACCATGGGCCAGGGCTAATGCATAACCCCTCTTCCCAATGTGTCAAACCATAATCTTCAAATATATGTGGTGGCAATGGTTTATTAAGAACCATCGTCATAGGCTAATGGGAAGGCTTGGATTTTGTGTGTAGCAGGTTGCCTGATCGATCCTCATAGAGGCTTCCGGGCTCAATAAAAAAAATTGACCAATAACGAGGTGCCACGTGGCAGCCTTTGGTTAGGCCACATGGCGACTTCCCATTGGGCCACCAAAATGACTTCGACCAATCAAATGCAACCAAATCACACCTATATGAACTTGACACTTGGCAAGTTCTGGTTGTTCCACCGTACACCCAGTTGGCATGTTGATGTCATCATGACATCAGTAGTAAGGACTGTCAAGTCAGCCTACCTGCAATTTTTTTTTGTTGGCCAAAAACTTCAGAACATCATAACTTTCTCATACGACATTGGATTGAGGCGATTCAAGCGTCATTGGAATTAGAACGATGAACACTAAAACTTGACATCGGTTTTGAAAGATTCTAGGCACTTTCATTTTTTATCCAAATTTTGATCTTTGGATCAATATTTGTGTATTATAATAAGATGTTAGATCAGGTTGGATACCCAACTATGAAAAGGATTGTGCACATATTCTTATACTTATGGTTGCATGATGTAATTATTATTCTTGTATGGAATTGCTATAAAAGAAACACATGTATATGATAATAGTTGTGACAAGACTAAGTGTGATACAATAGACATAGTCAAGAATCACCGAGTTTTGTATCAACTAAGCTGGTAAGATGAAACAAGACTTGGTGTTTTACTCCCCACAGTGATCAACAACTTGGAAGTGCCATGTCGATTCGGGTGTCCAAGTGACTGTGGGGGCATGACAATTAGTATCAAAGTTGAAACAAATACAATTGAAGGTTATTTACCACATGACAGTGGAAAGTGGTATTAAGAATAAGATCCAAATAGGTCGACACTTTATTACAAGTGGTATTGACAAGTAAGAGGTCCCTCTTCATCCAATCATTTAAGACAAGTTTGATGAGTGAGATGAGTGATGGGGACAACATGACAAAAGGGGAATGATTTGCAATGACATGAGTTGGCAACTTGATTTGTAGAAAGAAAACCAAAGCCTATCCAAGATGGGAGAAACCATTGTGTGAAAGAACTCATGGAAGAAAAAAGATGTTGAAGTTATTGGCTAACATTGACACTTACTAAGTGTCGAAGATGGATATGTCTGATATAGGGAAAATCCAAGGAAGCAATATTGTCCCCATGGAAAGATATCACAGAGAAAAAGGAATTTAATGTGTTGCATATGTTAAAGGTGGCATTTTGTGGAATATTGTCCAAAAGGTGTGGCTTGGATGGAAAACTTGGACAAAGTCTAATCAGTCCATGTCATAAAGAAGTTGAGTGTTGTGAAGGAATCACAAAGCTCAGAGTTGTTTAAGACGAATGGAGAGCTAGTCATTGTGGCAATGGAGCAACCTCAACGACTCATAGGGAGAGGTGAGACACTTATCTACTATTGTTGTTACAAGGATCATTAGATAAAGAAATGTTTATGGAAGGGAATAAGAGCAACATTTAGAGGAAATCTTGGAAGTGAAGGCCTTGATCATGTAAAGGATCAACCATCAACACATGAACATGCTTAGGTTGTGGAGAGTGTGTAGCAAACTCTAGAGTATGAGTCACCATCCATGCAGGAGGAGGATCCATCCAATGTATCTTCAGAAGAAATTCTTGAAGTATTGGGGGCACTTTTAGCTTTCATGCAAGAAAGCAAGAAGACAAGTGTGGTCTCTTCACCAATCGAAGATGAGGTAGGTATTTGGCTCTTGTATGCAAAAAATGACAGGAAGAAAGGTGGTTTTGTTGGTGGACATCAAAGTAACTCATAGTTTCATCAGCGAAATGATATTGAAGTCTCCTCATTGTGATTCCAAGAGGGACAAGATTTTTTTTCAAGAAAACCAACTTGGAAGTGAAGTATCCATTCAGATAGGTGATTGGTCTAGTAGTATGGACTTTATAAATGTCCCATTGGACAACCATGTAACAGTGTTGGGGAAATTCCTCTTCAAAGCAACCAAGTTAGTTCCCGATAAAAACAAATTGTTTGGTGTTCCTAGATGAGGGCAAGGTATCAAGTGTACTGATGGTGAGGAAGAGTAAGCTCGAACAAAGATCATATATTTTCACAATCAAGTTATTTGGAGGAATTTTTATGGTGACAAATTATCCTCACATTGTGACATCATAGTAGGGAATCAGTCAATTTATTGGTACCAAGCATTGGGAGATATGGAGGTAACAGGATACAGGGACTTTGACATAGTCTCTCATGGGAATATTGGGTCAAACACAAATTCATCAGTAGCCACAAGGAAGGAAGGAGGTTCAACCCACACTTGCATCTATGACAGAACAAGGCAAGCAACCAAAGTCACCTCTAAGACAACAAAGTTGAGGGGATTCACCAAGTATCCTACATGAGATAGTTGGATCAAGTGCAACAATTGAGGATAGTGTAGAGACTTTCACTCAACCTAACTTGGACAAGGATGAGCTGGTAGGAAAGGAAGATAGGGGTCCCATAGTCATTGTGAATTTTTGTAGAAGGGTTGTTGGTATATATGACTTTTAGCCAACAATAGAACACCTTGAAATGTTGACATGTTTAGCGAAGGAGGTTTGGTTGGTCCTGGAATACTTGAAGACAAGCATCACTTGAATATGATGATCACCTAGAGCCTTGGAGGATATCTTTGAACCTATTTTTATTGAGATAAGTTGCAAACGAATGTGTTGTTGTGAAGGGAAATGCACCCATGATGCCTTGAGGAAAGAGGCATTACAATAGTGTTGAGTAAGCTAAGAGGAGGAATGACTTCATTGTTGGTATAGTGAGAGGTTTGAGAGTTTAAGTAGATAGAAATGCAGACATAAAAGGTTGCACTTTAGCATCAGGATGCACCTTCTCATGAGTTGGGATTGATTGTATGATTAGCTACCCAATCATTCTAATGTATGGGGAAGTTTAGTGTGAGGAGGCATGTCCAAGGCATTTGGAGTAGAGATGTAGGATTATGTTATGGAGGCTTGGACATAATAACTTCTCAAAGTTGGATACTTGGCAATAGGTTTCCATCCGTGATACTCTAACCCGTGGACTTGGAGGAGCATGTTTACTAGTTGGAAGGTTACGAAGGATAAAAACTATTGGCTTGGTGGGGCTTGACCCAGGTTCAGCGTTAGTTAGCCAAACAAATCCCTACACTACTATCCCTTTCGGTATTAGCTCGCGGAGCACAGACCAAAGTCTCACCCAAAGCAGTATGGGGGGATGCCTGAACCAAGTTTCCTCACCCTAAGATGGTCGTGATGTCGGTTTATTCCTTCTATTCCTGCTTTCGTGCAGGTCGTTAAGTTTTATGGTTCTATCTGTATAGCCCCTTATTCCGCCCTTTTATACCTCCACGAAAGGGTACGATTGGCCTTCACACAGCCCTAACCTGCAGTTCAGGTACTTTCACGCTGCTAGGGCAACGTATCATGCAGATTCCAAAACTAGCTTAAGTATCTACTTATCTTATTAAACAATCACAGTTAGCGTCACGTAAACAGATATTCTTACTTGCATTCACTTATCCAAAATAATTACATATATTTGGGCATCATATAAGCATTATAAATGAAATTCATACACAATATGACAAGATGCATTAACAGGAAACGAACACACAGAATCTGTAAAATGCTTCTCTTTATTGATATCTTCAGACGATTAAGGACTCTATTTGCCCTGTGCACACAACTACAAGGGTCCACACACTCAGTTGTGGACTTCTATCTTAGGCCTATGTGCACTCAGTTGCAGAGCCTCTACCTACGCTAAGACCAGAAACTTAGACTTCTCTCCTTATCGCTCAAGACTTCTTCTACAATTTATGACTTCCAAAAACTACTTAGAGCTTACTTACTTAGCTCTTTTTACAATCCCATGGTCTACAGACCATGGGTACATCTTTAGAGCCGACTTTACTTTACAAAATAAGGGTTGACAACCCTTTATGACTCATGACACCTTCGCACTCTATGACCACAAAATGCGGAGACTTTACAACTCTATTACAAAACTTGACCCACAACATGGGCTTTTAGCCCCAAAACTGTCGTTGGGGGATCTCGTTCCCAACAGGCCCCCAACACAAACATCGTGACTCGCCCTTGAGTCACTTAGCAGGTGCCAAGATCTTAGCACGAAGACCTCCCAACTTGACCCTTATCACCGCAACCTCGGCAATGCATTGTGTGGCCCCCTGCTTCGCGTCTCCCACCATTTTCTCGACCACTGCCCTTGAACTGTTAGCCTGAAGCTTTTTTTGAGTTACTTGCAGAGTCACAAGCTTTCCTTCAATAGAGGTTGTGACCATGTAAGCCTCATCCAGCCAGGGCTTCAGTCATGCCTTCAGAACGACTTCCTTGTGCAGCAATGCATCCACTTGTTCCTTCAGCTACTTAGCCTCCTGCAGCTTTTCCAGTCTCTGTGTGAGCGCAATGGTTCACGTTGTGCCTTTGACCTCATCATAGTATTGTTGTAGCTCGCGCACTTCTATCTCCAGTCGTTGTACATTAGGGTCCTCCTGCAAGCTCGTCAAGACCTCAAATGACTACTCAAAAAGTTGCGTGCAGTATGTTACTGCACTGTCAACTGTCACTCTTGCCTGTGTGACAGTGGTCGCCCACTGCTCCTTTACTTCTAGCAAATTTGAAGGCTAGGCCTTCAACTATAACTCAGTGATCTGCAAGTTCAATTCCAAATGAACCTTCGCCATTTCTGTATGAGCATCGTGCACCCCTGTGACCAGCTTGCGGAACCACACCTTGACTAGTTCTTCCTCAAGAATGGCCAACTCTTGGACCATTTGGCATGCCTCCTCGACGACCTACATTATATGCTTGTTCTGGTTAGTCGCCTCGGTCACAGCGGCGATGGCAGAGTCTCGTTGTAGTGCCATCTGCTCATTGTTAATCTGTTGCTCACAAATAACCTACAGGGCACGGTGCTCATGGGCCCTTAACTTTGTAATCACTCCATCCTGCAATAGGTGGAGTGCCTCACCAGGGAGCACTGCCAGATTCAACCCTACTCCCTTGAGGGTGCTAATAGTGGGCCTGTCAGCTTCATTCTCTGTGGTCAGTGCTCCATCCGGCAACACTATCGCTCTGGAAGCCTTTGTGCATAGCATCTCGGCAGCTTCGGAAGTGCCGATAGCAAGGCTAGTAGACACCGTGCCAACCTTTGATGCACGGGTCTGTAGATCCTGCAGAACTATCTGGTAGCCCCCAATAGTAGTTGTTGTTGTTGCTCATACTATTGTAGGGCCTCTGTGGTGACATCCCACACCGTGTCACCGATGTCATGCAAGTCACCCTCTATGAGGGTGATTAGGTCCAATGATGTCTTAGTAGCCTTGGATTTCTTCCTGGACCCTCCTTTCTCTTGCTCCCTTGGACGCTTGATGCGGGCGGATGTCGCCTATGGGTCCACACCATGTTGTTCTTTCTACTTGTCCATCTCTTCCTTTGTCTCAGGTGAAGGCGACCCCGCGCCTTTGTCAGAGCCTCGCTCTGTTCCACCTGTTTGCTTCATCGTCTGTTGAGCGGCATCACACTCCACCTGGGCCTTATCAGTGGCCTACATCTTTCTCTTTTTAGCTAGCTGTGCCATCTTGAGCCTGGCCTCCTCCTTCTTTTTCTACATGGTGGACTTGCTCCCTCCCACCACCAAGTTTGTTCTGGTGTTCCATTCTATCAGCCATCGATCAAGTATTGCATCAATGGTGTCATCCCTTGCCAGATAAGGCAAGTCATACCATGTCTGTGTAGAGTCCTTTCGCACCCTGATGGACACATGGTGAAAATCTACTTTGAACTCTTCATAGCCCTGCAGGTTGGAAAACACCATAGGCGATAATCGCGGTTTGCGATTGATGGCCATGCGGATGTTCATCTCCATCAAGATCCAAAAGATCTTGTTGTCCTTGATTCTCTGCGCATCCTTAGTTGCCCACAATGAAGCATACTTCGTTGCTTCTGGTAGGTCTTGCACGATTGAAGGGAATTGGTTGTCCTCTAACAGCTCCCATGCTACCAGCATAATAGACATCAAGAGCCATGGATAGTGTAACATCTTGCTAAGCTCCTATGCTTCGCAATGGTTTGCAACGAACTCACCGCAGAGATAGTCTGCCCAATTGAATTGAAATCTTTCGGCACACTAGGCTACTAGCGCGACGACAAGTGCTGGCACCTCATCGGCATGACACTTCCTCATCACCTTCCTTGCTAAAATTTGCATAGCTACCTTTACATTCGGGTCATAGATGTTGGATATAGCATATCCATGCGACTTCTTTGCCAACTTAAACTTCTCTTTCATGGCCTCTGTGAGGGCCTGCTCACCACCTTTTCCGCCAAATATCGTGGCCAGATTTTCTCCTGTGTAAAGCAACCGCATGATCATGTGGATCAACCTATCAGTGATGTGTATTGGCTCCTCCAGCCACAGGCACCCATCATGCACCAAGCATAGCAGCTGCTTGATGACCAATACAGTAACCGAGGTGTGATTATAGTGCAGCACCCATAGCAGGTTGATCAAAAATGCCTAGTCTACTCCTCTGAGCCACCTCCGCAATTCCAATGATGTCATTCTGGTGGTTGTATCAATAATGTGAAGCATCAGTTGCTCAGTCGCCAAGTGTGTGAACTTTTCATGGTCAGTCAAGTCCCAGTCTTCAAGTTTTAGCAAAGGAACCTGCCCCAAGCGCGGTCCTTCAAAGATAATTTGATCTGGTAGCAGAGAGGTTTACAAGGGGACCTTGCTCTTTTCGATGTCTTTTGGCACCTTGGTCTTGCCCTTACGTGGAGGGACGTACTCAGGCAACCGAGTGATAGGGTTAGCACCCTGGGCTTCAACTTTCTCCACATCTACTCCCACATCCTCATCATTAGTCGGGATGTATTCGATTTCTTCCTCCTCTGGCTCTAGATTGATGGATTTTCCCTTCTCCTGTGCGGTGGGTTTTTCCTTTTGTGGGTTTCCTCTTGGTGATGCGCGCACCGGTATTATAGGTTGCTTTCCCTTCTTATCCTTTGCACTCTTCTTGTTTGGGGTTGGCTTTGGTCTCGACATCCTTGGTGATTTAGGGGCTTTTGCTAATACTTCGGCAACCTTAGGAGCAGCTTCTTCGGCCTCCATAACAATTTCCGGCACCAACTCCTCTAATTTGGTATCTATAGTTGTTGCAGGTGTCGACATAACGCTTTCCGATAGTGCTCGTGATGTCTCTGGTAAGTTCTCAAATGCTAGACTCGCTAACAAAGCCTCGAAGAATTCTCGGTTCATGTGAGCTTGAGAGTTCAACAACTCAATTCTCAAAATGCCAAGTGTTTTTCGCTGAGCAGCCACCTGTAATTTATAAGGCATTTTGAATTCAAATCCGACCGTTCCCCCCAAATTTGGTTCATTAATGCTAGATTGGTAGTAGATTTTCAGGGATCTGACCCATAAATTACATCTTAAATTTCAGCCACCCACTCCATTTAGATGCATTTATATCATCAAATCATGAACAGTGACCTTAACAGTCACTTTTCGGCCGACCTGCACGATTTCTCTCTAGGTAGCACAACTCCCTTCGCATTGTCGTGAACCCTGTGACACTTCCTTGCTTCGCACAATCCTCCAATCATACAGCCCCCCCAACCCGGGAAATGTAGTTTATAGTCCTGTGCCTCCTTTCAGCTGCCTGGAGCACTAAGACTGTGCAACCTTCATATAGTCACATGGTTGGACCACTGGTGTATGGCTTCAACTGACTGCCATTCACCTTTCTTGGGAAGGGATCTCCATTCAATTTGACCAACTGTACCGCTCCTCCATTGGTAATCTCCTTAATGACATAGGCCCCTAACCAGTGCATTCTTAATTTCCCTGGAAATTTACTAAACTTGTTGTCATATAAAAACCAAGTTATTTACCTTAAAGGTGTGCAGCTTAATGTGTTTATCATGCCATGCTTTTTTGCGCTACTTTTGGACCTGTTGGTGAAATCCAGCTAGAAATATCTCTTCCTCAAGCTCAGCCAACAACACGAGCCTTTCTTCCAAGGCTTCGTGATCCGTAATACCCATGAGTGCCACTATGCACAGACTAGGCATAATGTATTCCATGGGCATCACTGCTTCCACACCATAGACAAGCCTAAAGCATGTTTGTCTAGTCAACTTCTCACATGTCGTCCGATATGCCCATAGTACTACAGGTATGCGCAGGCCCCAATCACTTTGTTGAGCATTGCAAACCTTGGTCAACACATTCTCCGGCACTTTATTGAATGCTTCCACTGTCCCGTTAGCCTGTGGGTGATAAGGCATGCTTTTCTAGTGATATACCTGAAATTCCTTTGTCGGCACAGTGATCGTCTCATTCAGAAAGTGCGTACCGCGATCACTCATCAAGATCTTTGGACACCCAAATTGTGTTAGTACATACTCAAAGAGGAACTTTGTAGCAGTCGTGCCTGTGCAATCCTTCACAACCTGTGCCTCCACCCATCGAGTCAAATACTCTATGGTGGTGATAACATACCTGTCTCCCGTCTTCTTCCCTTGGGGCTGAATGGGTCCCACAAAATCTATCGCCCATTTTTCAAAGGGTTGTAATGTCATCTATGGATTCAGAGGTAGCTCATCCTTTTGCGATGGCCTACCAGTCCTTAGACATGCATCACATGCTCTACAGTAAGATTTTGAGTCCTGATGGAGGGTTGGCCACCACAACCCTGCGCGTAGAATCTTCTGCGCGGTTGCTCTCCCTACATAATGTCCTCCCATGGCACCCCCATGAGCGTTTGCAAGAATACTGCTTCTTTCAAACTCTGGTACATATCATCACAATATTTCATTAGACCCCATGTTGTACAGATGCCCAGCAATGACAGAAAAACCTGTCACTCGCACCACTAATTCCTTCTTCTATTGGATGGTGTAACCTTCTGAGGCAGTTCCTATCATTAGGAAGTGTGTGATATCTTCAAAATGACCATCTATGATGCAAACTGCAAATAGCTGCACGTCAGGCAATCCCTCCTCCAAATTAGTGGGTTCTTCCCCTGTTTCGATGCGCAACAGATGGTTTGGTCCCGCGTTCAGTCGTCCAGGGTTCAGAATAACTTCAAAATCATACTCTTGGAACAATAACAACCACCTGCAAATTCTCCCTCTCAACACAGGCTTATTGACCAGGTATTTCAGCGCGGAATGATCTGTATACATATTAAAATGGCCACCCAAAAAGTAGTGTCTAAACTTCTGGAGTGTGTATACCATGGCTAACCCTTTGCACTCGATGGTGGAATAGTTCTTCTCTGCCTTGGTTAACCTTCTACTTGCGAACGCTATAGGATAGTCCAAGTCTCCTCCGCCAGCTTGTGTTAGTACTGCTCCTAGCACTATACATGATGTGTCGACATGTACATGAAACTCCTTCCAAGCTGGGAAGACTAGGATTGGTGTGGTGACCATATTTTCTTTCAAACATCCAAGATTTTCTTACAGTCCTCGTTCCAATAGAATGTGACATCCTTTTTCAACAACTTCTCCATAGGCGTAGTGATATAAGCACAGCCTTTGATGAACTTTCCATAATATCCTGTATGTCCTAGGGTAGTGTGCAGCTGTCTCACACTCCTCAGCGCTTCTAAGTTAAGTATCACCGCGATCTTTGCAGGATCTACCATCATTCCTTGTCTACAAACCACATGACCTAGCAGGGTCCCAAAAGGAACACAAAACATGCATTTCTTCAGATTGAGCGCGATCTAGTATCTTCAACAGGGATCTAGCATCAAGCAAAAACTTGCCACATGGAATTTCACTAGCCCAAACACAGTGCAGTAATCAAAGTACACTTCTAGGAACTTATGAATAAATTCCTTGAACGTAGCAACGACTACGTGCGAGAAAATTGTAGGCGCAATCTTCAATCAGAAAGGCATTATAGTGTAATGAAAACACCCCCACTCAATTTCGAAGGTTGTCTTGCTCCTATTCTCCGACGCGATTTTGATCTGATGGTACCCAGAGAACCCATCAATGAAGGAATATGCTTCTTGGCCACCTACATTGTCCAACACCTCATTAGTGAATGGATTCGAGAAAGGATCATGTACACAAACGTCATTCAACTTCCTAAGATCTACGCATATCCTTATTTCATCCTTCTGCTTCTTTTCTTGTACCACCATTGGACTTACCCAATCAAATTCTTCCACGGGATCAATGATGCCTACTATGAGCATCTTATCTAGCTCTGAGTAGACCTTCTCCTTATACTTTGGATTGAGATGACAAGGTCTTTGGTTAACCGGCTTTGTGTCGGGCTTCAACGTGATCTTCATAACACCCAAGTCCTCGATTATCCCTTTTAGATCTGTAAACTTGTACAGAACAAATCTTGGTATTCGCGGAGAAATTGAATGACCTTATCCACCATCGTGTCATCCCAGTAGTCTCCAATATTCACGAATTTGGGCTCCACCTTTGTACCAATATTTACATGTTTCATTTTTAGTGGTGCAATTATATCAGGATTTTCAATCTGTAGTCCTTCAACCTCACAGTGACCTTCTGTTTCAGGGATGTTAATCTTTCGCAGATCCTCATCTTCTTCTTCAATAATCATGTTATAGCATTCCAACGTGTGACTCAGCTGAGTTGTCCAATCGGGTTGAATCAGGTCTAAATGATCCTGCGGTATCCTAAAGATTGTTGCTTTCACTTTTGTAGCACTTTGTTAATATAGTCAAAGTCATCTTCAAAGCTGAATATCATTATGAATCCCTCGCGCAGAATATCCCATTCACATGTACCATGGCGGGGCTCTGTTTCTAAGTACCAGTTCATCGGGATGACATCTAGGGTGTGACAAAACAAGTTCACCCATTCAGGTTAGGGCTTTGCTCCATAAGCCTCAGCCCATTTTTCCAAGTGCACGCGCGGATCATCCTTCCCATCATACTTGTCTGTCATTCATACCTTCATCTTCCCAAAGTGTGTTCTCATCATCCTCCTACACTCGCGCCAATCATCAAAGCTACCCTGGTGCATACCCCACCACCTTGCAGGCGTGGCACGCAGTGCCCAATCCAAAGCCTGGAAGCATTGCTTCTGTGGTACCTCCCTCTCAAAAGCATCCAAAAATATATCTACATCATTGAGGCCATCATAAGTGGGTAGATTTCTTACCTCTGACGACACACAGTGCAGCGACTGGGTCATCATGTTACAGCTCAGTGTGGTTACTTCATGTAACCGATTCTGCCAGCGCTCTAATTCTTCATCAGAGTCTGAGGTACAAGAACTCTCGCGATCCCATGTAATTCATCCATTCATTGTTGGATTCACCCAATCTTGGTCTCACGTTGTTATCTTATAGATACAGTCCAGACCATCATCACTCTCATAATCACGAGCTGGTTTAGTATAGCACGATCCTTCAGCAGGATCTAGGGGTACTATTACACGGAGCGATTTCTTCTCAAATATCATCTTTTTCTTCTTTAAGTTGATTACTCTGTTCATATTAGTAGCCCAATCAATTTCAAGGAGTGTAGGATAGGGGTTGTTCTCATCCACAATTTCTATTACCCCAAAGTTAGCCAACGTGCTTGCGCTTTCAATATCTATAGTCACTCCTTGCAGCCGCCCCATGGGGATGATTTTCTGTTGATTTTCCATCCTTAAATGAATTAGAGACCATTGCACCACAGGTCTTCCCATACGTTCCCAAGTCTACTATGGTAGGACGTTCGTGTCTGACCCCAGATCCAAAATAACTTGATCCATTTCATACTCTCCTATCTACACAGTCAGCCTCTTCTCTCGTCATGTCTTTGTTTTATGCTTACCAATCTTTCGTACCAAGCACAGTTCACCTGGAGTGTTTCTGGTGCATCTATTTATAAGCTCATGTAATCCCTTCATGGCCTTGCTATCACACAACAACTTCATGCAAGTCTTTAGGAAGGTCATAAGCATAGAAAGGTCCATCTCTTGATCAAGCTTATCCTTGATCCTTGAGGTGGAGGCCTCAGCAAAGCTCTTCTTTACTTCCATGAACGTTTCATGTGCGCACTCCAAATCAAATTCAGCCTCTTTCGCTAGAGCTTTACGAACCCATGCGTTGTCTTCAGGTTGTTTCCCCTTATCATCCCCTATTGAAACTCCACTTTGGAGCATTATATTCACATTCGGATCCTCTTCACAAGGCTCAGATCTCATCATCTGCAGGGTCTGAGTCGACTGAGGTGGCAGCGCCCCTTTGTCACGTATCCTCGCTATCAACGTAGGACAGTCCTATGTTTCATGATCAAACAAAGTGCAATATTTGCACCACGGATGCGTTGGGTTAGTGCAATCGTGAGCATAGTGTCCTAGTCCTCTGTAGTTGTAGCAGATTAGCTGTCCCTGACCTCTGTCAGGTCCTCCTCCCCCTCGACCTCGTCTGTGCCCCTGAAAGCTTGTTCATGCCATCCCCACGTTCTGGTCAGGGGGCCATGTTTCTCCCTGAACCCTATAGGCGGGTGTTCTATCCATCATCAATTCATAGCTTCTACAGTTGCGCTCATCATGCCCTACCGACCTACAGAAGTTGCAGAACAGTTGTTGCAGTGTTTGTACAAACTTCTATAGCAAATGACAGTTATCCATGGTATGTTTTCCTATTACCTGACATATAGCGCACCGCAACATAGGCCCCACGCTTGATCCTTCTTGCGCTTCCAGCCTAAAAGGCATCAGTCCTCCTTCTGTAATATAGTTCGCAAATATCGCGAAATGGTCTTTGTCATGCCCTTGACCCTTGCATTTCAGGCACCATACCTCTTCGCGCACCTCCGGTCAAACTATTCTGTCTTGCTTCAAACTTTGCATCTCATGGCAAATGTTTTGCAACTACACATGGATCTGTTGAACCCCCAGATTCAGATCTTGCATCGGTGTTTCATCCAATCTCATTGCAATCTCCAAGGCCTCGGCCTGAGTCGTTATCTTGAGTTGTGATAGCGCAACCCTTAGGTGTGGTAGGAGCGAAGCCACAAACCATTCGCGGTGTTGTCCATTTGTTAAGTTCATATTAGCTCCACGGATTTTACATTTCAATCTCTGATCTAATTCCTAAGGTATCTCACCTAGTTATATCACAATTTCCTTGAACCCCACAATTGACTGTGCCTCAGATTTAGGCCTACTAAATTCTTTATTCAACATGGTCTAGATGTCTTCCAGTCCAGCGTTTGGGTTATCATTAGAGTATTTAATGTACCAGGTTAGTTCACGATCCTGCAACACAATAACCAATGTTTCCTTCTTCTTGTGATCATCTGTAACGCCCTAAGCCTTCCATATAGCTTTTACAACGAACAAGAACAAGTCTGGGTCCTCATTTCCCAAGCCTTTAAACAAATACAGCTTCATTGAATTTTCCATGCTGAACTACAGTGGAGGTGGAGGTGGTACAAGTGAAGTCGCAGGCGATGGTGGTGAAGTTGGAGGTGGTGTGGGTGGAGGTGGCAGTCATGATAATCCTTGTCTTATTAACTGAATAGCACTTTGCGGAGAAGCCTGCGCTACTCCCTCTTCGTCACCCAATGGAGGTGAAATCAAGGGACTATATTCAGGAACCTTTCTTCCTTCATTCCTATAAGTCTTTCCACTTCGCATAGCTTTGAACATCAAGGTAGCTGCATAACCCATTTTTAGCACAATAACAACTTAATCCAGGTATTTGAAGACTTCAATTACTTACCTCGCGGACCTTTGAAAAAGTTTCACTCTGCCTCAATGGAGTTGACTGAGGTATCGACCACGAATTCAGTCACAAATCCTCAATCCTCCTATGATAGGGTCAAGCCAATGATCGACAACGCGGGCGATCTCATCCTCAGAGGCTTTCAGTCTCTGTACTAACTCCAGGGTCCAAACAATAGGACCGTCATTTCTCCACCTTCCTGGGCTATCCGCTAGCTTCGCAATCCACTTGTATAGCTCAACTGGAAAGGAACAGGAAAATATCTCATGGATCTCTGTATATAGGTACCTTTCCAACCATTGTTCCTTTATCAATCGCGGATTTTTGTTCTCCTATGCCGCAAATTCATGGATCTTCCTATCCAACCAGTCTTCGATCTCTTTCTTAGTTGGATTCCAGTGATACGACATCACACATGTCTTATCCTGGTAACGTAAACATTTGTTGGATTGGTGGGGCCTGACCCAGGTTCAGCATTAGTTAGCCAAACAAATCCCTACACTACTGGCCCTTTCGACATCAACCCGCGGAGCGCGGACCGAAGTCTCACCCGAAGTAGTATGGGGGGATGCTGGAACCAAGTTTCTACACCCTGAGATGGTCGTGAGGTCAGCTTATTCCTTCTATTCCTTCTATTCCTACTTTCACGCAGGTCATTAAGTTCTAGGGTTGTATCTGTCTAGCCCCTTACTCCGCCCTTCGATACCTCCATGAAAGGGTACGATTAGCCTTCACGCAACCCTAACCTATGGTTCAGGTACTTTCGTACTGCTAGGGTAGCGTATCGTGCAGATTCCCAAACTAGCTTAAGTATCTACTTATCTTATTAAGCAATCATCATTAGTGTCATGTAAACAGATATTCTTACTTGCGTTCACTTATCAAACGTAATTACATACATTCACGCATCATATAGGAATTATAAATGAAATTGATACACAATATGACAAGATGCATTAACAGGAAACGAAGACACAGAATTTGTAAAATGCTTCTCTTTATTGATATCTTCATACAATTACAGACTCTATCCGCCCTGCACACATACCGACAGGGGTCCGCGCACTCAGTTGTGGACTTCTACCCTAGGCCTCTACGCACTCAGCTGCAGAGCCTCTACCTACACTAAGACCCGAAACTTAGACTTCTCTCCTTATCGCTGAAGGCTTCTTATACAATTTATGACTTCCAAAAACTACTTAGAGCTTACTTACTTAGCTCTTTTTATACAATTCCATGGACCGCTGACCATGGGTACATATTTACAACTGACTTTACTTTACAAAGTAACGGCAGACAACCCTTTATGACTCATGACACCTTCGTGCTCCGTGTCCAAAAAATGTGGATACTTTAAAACTTTATTACAAAACTCGACCCACAACATGGGAGCCATGATGTTGCACTCCCCAAAATGATGAGTGACTTGGAAGTGCCAAGTTGAGTTGGGTGTCTAGGCAACTATGGGGGCATGACACCCCCCTTCTTAACTTTATTAAACTCAATTTTGATAGGTCTTCCAAAGGCAATTTTGGCCTAGTTGGTTATGGTGGGTTCTTTTGCAATTACTCAAGAGAGATTATTTGGATTTATGTTGGATCCCTTAGCATTGAAAGCGACAATGTTTCCAAGCTCTCTGTTTTTGAATATGGCCTTCTCATTGCAATTGGGAAGGATTCTCCAGAGTAGTTGCAAAGGGATACTCTTAGTCGATTGTTCATATGCTTAAAATATTACAAAATGGATCAACCATAAGCAAAATATCAACCAATTGGAGATTAGAAAGGTGCCTTGAACACATTCAAGATCTCCTCCTCTAGCTTCCTATACTTATTCCCTCACATTTCTGATGTAGAGGCAGCAAAATAATGGGAAATTTGGCAAATGAGGGTGTCTCTCTAACTAATAGTTCACTGGATTGAAGATGGTATACAACCAACTCTAAACCCTTATCTGTAGTGCCTGCTCTAGTTGACTAACAGTGATATGACACAAACATTTATTTAGCCATAAGGCCCACACATTATTCTTTGAGGACCTTAGGTTGAGGATCTGGGCACAGGACACTATTATTAGTGATTGAGATATTCATGGTTGTGATGTTTATGAATGCTTTCCATTGATATTATGATAGCATGAATGGTTATGTATCTTATCTATCGATATTCTGATGATTGCAACATTAAATAGTTAAGTTTGGTCTCTAATTGAATTTATGATGATGAGGGTAGTAAAGGATATGTATGCTCTCTACTAAAAGCATGATGAAGATAAATTTGATGGATAGGTATATTTCTATTGATGTTACGATGTTGATATCTTAATGAATATGTATGTTTCCATTGATGTTTAATGATGATAGCCCTGATGGAGGTGTCCCCTATGTTACCTACTTTCTTTAGTTCAAGCTTATAATGGACAATGATGTGAATGACTAGGAATTGTTAATGATGCTATTATGACAAGGACTAACATTGAGAAACCTTGTTACTGATGATTATTGAGTATGGCAGGAAACCATCAGAGGCACTTGCATATGACGAATTGATGACACCTAGTTTGATGAAAATTCATATTATTTTATCTTTGAAATTCTAAGTCGATCTTGAAATCTGCCATATATGTTTAACTATATTCTGATGATATGTTAATGGTTGTAGGCATAGATTAGTTTCTTGACCAAATGACTCACATATGGGTGATGGGGTTGTACAAGTGGATGGAACTACATGGGAGGGGTGGGACAGAGTCCCTGATGTCACCCACTAGCACTCCCGCTGTGACTTGGGCTGGAAGGGTTGAAACACCTTCGCCTTGAAGATCACACTACCATGAGGGCAGGTCCCAACATTGGGTCACTCATGAGGATTTTACCGGGGGGCGCGCATCAAGGCAGTTTCCTTGATCCCTGACACCATTAGTCTCACTATAGCAGGCAACATAAGAGATGATAGTGGTCTATGACGTTACACCTATACTTTCCCCTCGTAGTCACTGAATGCTTGAAGGGAAAGTGGTGTGGCACCCTTGGAACTTCAGAGGAATTTCTTGAAGGCCACGACCAAGTTGGCACCCTTGGCATCACAAATAAACTATTAGGTGTGGCACCCTTGGAACTTCAAGAGAAGTTCTTGAAGGGCACAACCAAACTTGGCACCCTTGGAATCATTAAAAATAAATTAAATAATAAATATAAGCAAGGAATGAAAACTAGGTAAATTTACATCAAGGGTAAATGATGTTAGAAACCAAGGTAATTAAATAAAAAATGAAACTTGGATTAAGAGGATCATAGGAAGAAATAAAATAGAGTACCTTAAAAAAAAACTCTACGCTTCCCATGTTGGAAAATACTAGGTAGATTATGTGGTTTATTTAGGTAAAAGGGGAAAGAGGGACATAATTGTAAGGATAAAGATTAATCCTAAACTAATTAAACCTAATTAAGAAAAGATGAAGGTGAATTAAAATAAGAATAATAAATTAAATTTAGAGAAATGTAGAGAACCTCCATGTGGCAACAACCAACATAAGAATATCCATCTAAGAGATAACCTGAGTTAAATTAGGGAGTAGATAGGGGAGAAAATCTTGACTCATTAATTGACTTCAAGTAATGAACACAAATTAAGGAATAAAAGGGGGGATAAAGAGACAACTAGGAGAAGAAATAGGAATCTTGTTGAGGTGAGGAAAATATTAGTTTTAAATAAAAAGTTAGGTAAATAATTTTGGGTGACCCTTGATGAGAGAGTGACACATGGGTAGATGAATAATCAAGCTATTGAATTATAAAAAATAAATAAAATAAATAAATAATAAATAAAAATAAAAATATATGCATGACATGCCAAGTGTCACCTATGAGGACTCCTATAAAAGAAGGGGCAAGCCATGGGAAAAGGGACTTTTGAGAACCCTATTGTTGGATGGATGAGATGATGTCAGAGCAGTGATTACGAAGCTATAGTGAGTTTGGTGAGGTAGAGGATTTTAGAGAGGGACTCTTGAGCCAAGGGTGCTCTCCTCTACCAGCTAGTGCTTTCCTCCATTGTACAACCACATTGCAGCTCAGGGGTCTGAGGGGAAGAAGAGTACCCAAGGAATAGGCTAGGAGGTTAATCGGTGGGTTTTTGCATTCGGATGAACTACGTCATCATTCACTCGTGGAGCTGACCGGCAACAAGGGAATACCAGTAACAGCAGAGCAAGCGGAGTCTCACCTTCTGGTGAACGGTACACATGTATTTCGTTACTATTTGATATTAGTTAAAAGTATGTAAATGTTATGATATGTTTCCTAAAATGAGTGTCAAGAATGTGTTAGACAATGCTGAATAAATTTGAAATTTCAATGCTTTTCTCTTCTGGTTGTATTTGTTGTGATTTATTTTTATGAAAAAAAATAAAATTTGTATATATAAATATAGTTTGCATACTGGACCTTACACTTGGTATCAGAGCTAGGTTGAACCTTTGAGACCTATGGGCCATGTATGCATAGCTAGTTGTTAAATATCTACTATACTCTACCGTGAAATTTTGTATAGTGACCATTCAAGGCTCTCCCCTAATAAGTTGCAAATTATTTTTGGTGAAAAGATTGAATCAATCATAGTCTTTCATTATTCATCACCCTACGCTGAAATAAACTAACTAGACAGCCTGCTCACACAAATGTTTTATAAAGTTTAATGAATATTCCCTTAAACCGGAACCTCATTTATCTATCTTTGATTTACATATAGTACTGAGAATTGAGAAGAAATAAAAAGATTATAGATGTTCTGTTATGGTAATTCGATTTCACTCTACGGAAATATCATCAACTGCTCTTCATCTCATGATCATGGTCCGTCCGGTTTTTAGAGGCAATACAAAACTAAACTATTTTGCTTCGATAGCAAAACATATATGCAAATCTTACTTTTTCTAAGAAAACTGCCTTCAAATAGATTTTCACCGAGGCCCAATGTTGTGGAGCTACTAAAGATACAAAATTATTATCTTACATGAAGTTACAGTATACTCTGCGATGTTGTGGGCCATCAGAAATAGATATAAACATGATTAACTTACCGAAATAGATATAGACACTGGGAATTATAGGAGCGCAACAGCGAAGACATGGGCAACTACAAGTGATGACGTTGTGCTGCGAACGATCACTGTTGTGTTACTGCTCTTTATGAATGCTAGAAAGCAATGGGAACAGGCTACCTTTTAGCCTTTCCCTCTGACTTCCTTGATCATTTTGAAGCCATCCAATTCGTTTGGGCACCATATTATACTATTCACAAGATCATGGCAAGATTGCTAGATCAATTTGAGTTCGTTGGAAATGCTCAAGCGTTTATTATGACAGAGCTCCTAGAGTGCTCAGTGCACTGCTTCAAAGCTTAAAATACAATAAAGTTTTGGAAAGCTCACAGATTGTGCCGCATTTTAGGTGAAATTAAACATAAGAGCAAAATTAAATGCGTCTTTAAATAAGAAACAGATCTCAGCTTCAAATTTTCCTAGTAGTCACCTCCAATATAGCGCCTCGCGCAATCTAAGCATCGTTCTGGATCATTAACTGAACAAAACTACAAATGCGTCCATATTGTGCCGCAATTCAGGAAAAACAAGCCATAAAAATATAATATAATATGCCTTCAAAAAGGAAACGCAAGATCCACAAAATAATATTTTTCATTTTGTGCAACCGTCACACTATTCTGGAGAATGTCGCAGGTGTTTTTGCTTGGTCGCTATGGTTGTGAAACGACAGCAAATGCACTTTAAAAAAAAAAAAAAAAACAAAAAAACAAAACAAAACAAAAACAGCAAAAATTTTAGAAGCGGACATCAAATTTGTTTGCAGATCTACCGAGAGGGTTTCTGAATTTTTCTCAAGAAAGTTTAGTTGGGTCTCGTTTGAGGTTTGGTAGTTTTCTGCTTCAGATCTTATCCCTTCTCGCAGCCACATATGTTGGAAGCTTGTTCAAAAAATTATGGCAGGGTCTTGATGGAATCCAAGTAGCTCAAAATTATTTTAAAGGATTTAATTTGGAGGGCTTCTAGCATTTCTAATTCCTTTCAAGCTTTTTCTTTGCCTTTGATTTTAAATACTAACCCTTCTGCTTTTTCAGAGATTTTCGATTGTGTTGGGTTAACCTTAAGCCTCTAACATTAAGGGGCTTATCGTTAAAATTTCTGAATCAATTTCTAAGTTTAACTTTGAGCTGGTTGTAAGCATCAGAGAGTTTATTTCTTGATTTTAAAATTGAAATTTCTCAGGGGTTTATCACTTGTTTTGGCATTGGAACCATCATTAATTTACTACAATTAATTTCAGGCCTTAACGCGTTTTGAAGAATTTTATCATTGTGTTTGTGAGGTCTAGTCACGCAAGTGTCTCTTGGTGCTCTTGTTTGAATAGAAAGTAGAAAGGATTCTAAATTGTCTAAACATAACATTGTTGCCTCTTCACTCACAAAACGAATGGATGGATGAGGTTCATAAAAGCGATAGAGCTAGCCTTTTTTTCGTCGTCGGTTCCGCTGATATCAGTTTGGCTTACTTCTTCTTTTATGCTTTTAAATTTGAATTTAATTGAATTGTATATTTTAGAAATATTTAATGAGTTTATCAAATTCCCAAATATTTTCAGAATTTCTAATAAAAACCAGAATAGATTTATTTTTAATACTGATCTAACATGAGTATTTCTTCCAGTGTAAAATTTTTATGATTGGATATTATTTAAATGTTTTATATAATTATATTTTATAGATTTTTAAATTTTTTTTTGGTTGACATGAGCAACAAAAAAAAAAACAATTTTGATGACGGATGGACAACATTAAAATGAGCCTCTCGGCTCAATAAAGATAGCATTATTAAAAAAATATTGTAGCCAATTTTTATTTTATTTTTAATAAAATTAATAAATTTTGTTTTTTTTTTTTCAAATTGTGATGATATCCATTTATGTTACTCTGTGCTTCTTTAAATAGTCTGGTTCACCACACAAATATATCAGCCTTGTTTATGGAGGTGTGAATTTTGTCTGGACTGCTAAAAATCTGATAGTTTTTTTTTTTTAAGAGGTGTGAATTTTGTCTAGACTGCTAAAAATATGATAAAAACTATTTAATGGTAAAAATAAATTTGCCACCATCAAAAACTTTAAAACATTCATAATGATTGAAGCTTGACCACTGTAAATTAGATTTACAAAAATTTCAGCTGACCGAATTTCCATTGGCATATATATATGCCCTAACCTACAGCTTCGCTCTTCTAACAAAATAAGTTTGTGGTCATTACTCCTTTGGATCATCATACCTGTCCAAGTATGATTTTACTTTCCAACTCTTCTGAACCAGGGCACCAAAACCTTCAATCAGACGCACCTTCTTTTGGCTTCACTGTCGATGTTAACCTCCGCGTCTTAAAAAAAAAATTATTAATTTTATCCCTGTTACTATTGGCTGAAAATTTGAGTATTTTATTGTATTTGAATATCTAATTACACAATAAATTGTAGTGACTTTACAATAATTTTTTTTAATACAATTTACTCATTTGTGTCATATCAATACTTTTTATAAGCTAAGAATTAATTGATTTTGAAAAAAAAAAAGCAGAACACGCATTCGTTTAAGTCAAAAAAGTTTAGAAATGCATTCTTAAGTATGTTTTAGTAAGTGAACTTTTTTTTTTAAATTTTAAAAGTAAACTATCAGTTTAACATGGAAGCTAAGTGTTAAAATTAAAAGTTAGAATTAATGAAGGTTGGTACTCTTTTGATTAAAATTTATAGGAATGTAAAAAAAAAAATACTTATAAATGCATAAATTGTCCCCTTGGAAGTATGTAATAATAACAATAAATTATAGAACCACTCATGTTGGTTATGATTTTTATTGATTGGTTTTATCTTATGAAGAAAAATCGTATTAAATTGTGGCAGGTGAACCATGGTTAGAAGAGGTACAAGAAGGAGTGGGGCAGCTAAAGGGCACAACATGGTGCCACCACAACAGCCAACTCCTACCACCCCACCTAATGAGGGGGAAAACATCTCAACACAAGAACAGATACCAGCGGGAGAAGTGTTGAACTTAGTGAGATCATTCCAACACATGTTTGAGGCATTAATAAACCATTTGGAACGAGAGCATGGAGGATCGGTCATACAAAATGAAACACCCCAAAACACCACAAGAAATGATGTACGTTGAGATTTGGAAAAGGTAAAATTTCCAGAGTTTTGGGGTTCCACTGATGGTCAATCTGCAGAGGCATGGTTGGAAAACATGGCTATGTGTTTTACCCTAAGAGATTACACCTCAAACATGAAGGCCAAGATGGTTATATTCCAGCTAAAGGGAAATGCACTACTTTGGTGGAAGACATTATTAACCCAATTGGGGATGGATATATCAGAAGTAACTTGGGAGCTATTTGAAGAAAAATTTAGAGAGCGTTACCCGTCAGAAGAGTTCCTTGAGAGACAACTAAATGAATTCAATTCATTAAAGCAAGGGAGCCTCTCACTACCAGAGTATGAGGCACATTTCATGGAATTACTCCGTTATGCCCCTCACCTAAACACAGAAAAGCTCAAGGTGAACAAATTTGTGTATGGACTAAATGTTAACATTTAGACCAAGGTTAGAATCTTAATGCCTCGCACCTTGCACGAGGCAGTTCAGCGGGAAATCATCACAGAGGAGGAGATCATGAGGAGTGAGCATAGTAAGTCAACAAGGCCCACAGGATCAGGAGTACCAGGTAGAAACAATATGGAACGTAGAAATTTGCAAGGGGGTCCTGTGCTAAATCATCAAAGGTGGTCAGGAAGAAATCAAAGAACACCATATAAGCATCTATCTCAGCATTCGCATGGGGTACCGCAACAAACTCGTCAACCACAACCACACCGGCCTATGCGAACACACCAAGTCTCACCACCTCAACACTGATCTTCTTTCCAGCAGAGTTCCAGACCAACTCCCAGTTCAGTTGGTAGTAGGAGCCAAGTCCGTAGGAGGGGGTGTTGGACTTGTGGAGGTCCTCACTACGAGAGGGATTGCCCTCAAAAGACAGGTAATACCAACTCAAATAAGAATGCAACTACAGTGGGGGATCTGGGGAAGGCTCATCACATCAATGCAGTGGTGAGCAATTGCCAGGTCGAACACCAGTCCACTGTGTTAGAAACCTCAGGTAATATTGATGGTATGAGGTTTGTCATTTTAATAGATCTAGGGGCTACTGATTCATTTATTTCTATAAATACATTATCAATGATTAAACATAAAGAAACTCCACAATATGAATTTAGACATGTAGAAATGGCTTGTGATATGAAAAGAAATGTAGGAAAAATGGTAAAAGATTGTGAGGTGGACCTGGGTGTATGTAAGACCAAGGTATCCTTGTACTCTACAATTCTAGGAGTTTATTACGTAGTTATAGGAATGGATTGGTTGGAGCGACATGAGGCACTCCTAGACTGCAAAGACAAGATTCTACATTTCACAGACGATGACGGCCAAAGAAAATCATTAAGGGGAAAGAACCGAGGGGTGTCCCTAAGGTTCATCTCCTCCATGCAACTAATGAAATTTAGGTGAAAGGGATGTCAATTATTCTCAGTGGTAGTTCTAAACGAAAGGAGTGACTCTGAAGATCTTGATAAACACCCATTCCTTGTTGAATTTAAGGATATATTTCCCGAAGAACTACCCAGGCTACCCCCAAAAAGGGAAATTGATTTCACCATCGACCTTAAACCAAGCACAGAGCCTATTGCAAAGGCACCCTATCATATGTCGACTCCAGAGCTAAAGGAATTGCAGATCCAATTAAAGGAATTATTGGACTTGGGGTTCATACGACCTAGCATATCTCCATGGGGAGCCCCTGTGATTTTTGTTAAGAAAAAGGATGGGTCTTGGCGACTGTGCATTGATTACAGCCAGTTGAATAAAGTGACGATAAAGAATCAATACCCTTTGCCAAGAATAGATGACTTATTTAATCAAATGAGAGGGGTGACTGTGTTTTCAAAAATAGATCTAAGGTCGAGATATCATCAGTTGAGAATCAAGGAAGAATATATTTTGAAGACAGCCTTTAAAACAAGATTTGGGCATTATGAATTTGTAGTTTTACCCTTTGGACTGACAAATGCCCCGGGTGTTTTCATGAGTTTGATGAACGGAATATTTCGGGATTACTTAGACAAGTTTGTACAAGTCTTTATCGATGACATTTTGATCTACTCAAAGACCCCAGAAGAGCATGGCAAACACTTGAGGATAATTCTACAATGTCTTAGAGAAAACCAACTGTACGGGAAGTTGTCAAAGTGCTCCTTTTACCAAACCAAGATTCATTATCTTGGACACATTATCTTTGGGGAGAGTATCGCACTAAACCCAGTAAAGATTGAGGCCATCATGTAATGGCCAACACCAACCAATGTTCATGAAATACGAAGTTTCATGGGCATGGCAGGGTACTATCGTAGATTTGTCGAAGGGTTTTCAAAAATAGCAAACCCCGTTACCGAGCTCCAAAGAAAGAACAATAAATTCATCTGGACTAAAAAATGTGAAGAGGAATTCCAAAGGTTAAAGGTGTTATTAACGACAGCACCAATTTTGAAGGTGACGGATATGGAACAAGAATTTTTGGTTTGCGTTGATGCCTCCAAAGAAGGACTGGGTTGTGTGTTGATGCAAGAAGGAAGAGTAATAGCTTATGCATCAAGGAAACTCAGAACCCACAAAGAAAACTACGCAACCCATGATCTAGAAATGGTAGCAATTGTTTATGCACTAAAGATTTGGAGACACTACCTTCTAGGAAGGAAGTTTGATCTTAGGACTGACCATTGTGGGCTACAACACATATTCACTCAAGATCACTTAAATGCAAGGCAAAGACAATGGTCTGAGCTAATTAGTGAATATGATTTTGATATCACTTACATCAAAGGAACGGTAAATAGGGTGGCTAATGCTTTAAGTAGGAGGCCGCGGATATTTTCAGTGATTCCCTTGAAGGCAAATTTGAGGGAAAAACTGCTTGAATTACAAATTAAAGACACTTGGTATCAGGAGGTTAGCAAAAGCTTGAGGGAGCATGAAATGAGGGTCCCAAAATATGAAGAATATTCCCTTGATAATGATGGGCTACTACGATTTCGGGGAAGGATATATGTACCACCGAATGAACACATACGCCAATTAATCTTAAATAAAGCGCATCGCGCTGTATACATGGCACATCCTAGTGTTAAGAAGATGAGTGTGGATCTGAAGCCACTCTTCTTTTGGAAAGGGATGAAGAAGGACATCGTGAACTTGGTAGCAAGATGCTTGGAGTGTCAACGAGTAAAAGCCGAACATAGGCATCCGGTAGGTTTATTGCAGCCCCATGAGATACCAAAACCTAAATGGGAAGTTATATCAATGGACTTCATTGTGGGATTACCAATGACCTCAAGAAGACATGATTCCATATTTGTGGTAGTGGACACATTGACCAAAAGCACCCATTCCATACCAGTTAAGACTACATATAAGGCACCAGACATTGCAAGGGTTTTTATTAATGAGATTATGTGATTACATGGAGTGCCTAGAAAGATCATATCCGATAGGGGAGCAGTGTTTACTGGAAGATTTTGGACCAGTTTCCAAGAAGCTTTGGGAACCCAGTTGAACTTCAGCACTGCTTATCACCCGGAAACAGATGGGCAATCAGAGAGGACAAATCAAATCCTTGAAGTCATGCTTCGGATGTATGTGATGGACCAACAAAAGAGATGGGAGGAGTTTTTACCACTTGTAGAATTTGCTTACAATAATAGTTATCAGAGTTCCATCAAGATGGCGCCATTTGAGTTCTTATATGGAAGACCCTGTAGAACACCTCTTAGTTGGGACCGACTAGAGGACTGAGTATTAATAGGACCTGAAGTGGTGCAAGAGATGGAAGAACAAATGACCATGATTAGGAGGAGGCTAAAGGAAGTGCAAGATCGACAAAAGAGCTATGTTGATGCTCATCGGGTAGACCGAAGTTATGAAGTGGGGGATAGGGTGTTCCTGAGAGTAAGGCCCCAAAAAAGCTCTATAAAATTTCTAAAGGGAGAAAAAATGTCTCCACGGTTTGTGGGACCTTTTGAAATCTTAGAAAGGAAAGGGCCAGTGGCATATAGGCTTGCCTTACCTCCATCTTTAGCACGTATGCATGATGTGTTTCATGTTTCTGTTTTACGTCATTATATTTCAGATCCTTCGCATATTATTGGCTTTTGTCATTTGCAGGTTTCGGACAAGGGAGCAGTGATGACCGAACCAGTTTGCATACTGAACCAGAGAAATTTGCAACTTAGACGACAATTAGTAGACCAGGTCAAGGTCCAGTGGGACAATTATAGTCCCAATTCAGCTACTTGGGAGGACGTCGAGGAGATGCGTCACCTTTTTCCTTACCTATTCCAGGGACTTCGAGACGAAGTCTATTATTAAGAGGGGGTGTATGTAGTGCCCGCTCTAGTTGACTGACAGTGATATGACACAAACATTTATTTAGCCATAAGGCCCACACATTATTCTTTGAGGACCTCAGGTTGAGGATCCGAGCGCATGACACTATTATTAGTGATTGAGATATTCATGGTTGTGATTTTTATGAATGCTTTCCATTGATATTATGATAGCATGAATGGTTATGTATCTTATCTATCGGTATTCTGATGATTGCAACATTAAATAGTTAAGTTTGGTCTCTAATTGAATTTATGATGATGAGGGTAGTAAAGAATATGTATGCTCTCTATTAAAAGCATGATGAAGATAAATTTGATGGATAGGTATATTTCTATTGATGTTACGATGTTGATAGCTTAATGAATATGTATGTTTCCATTGATGTTTAATGATGATGGCCCTAATGGATGTGCCCCCTATGTTACCTACTTTCTTTAGTTCAGGCTTACAATGGACAATGATGTGAATGACTAGGAATTGTTAATGATGCTATTATGACAAGGACTAACATTGAGAAACCTTGTTACTCATGATTATTGAGTATGGCAACAAACCATCAGAAGAACTTGCATATGATGAGTTGATGACACCTGGTTTGATGAAAAATCATATTATTTTATCTTTGAAAGTCTAAGACGATCTTGAAATCTGCCATATATGTTTAACTATATTCTGATGATATGTTAATGGTTGCAGGCACATATTAGTTGCTTGGCCAAATGACTCACATATGCGTGATGGGGTTGTACATGTGGATGGAACTACATGGGAGGGGTGGGACAGAGTCCCTAATCTCACCCAATAGCACTCTCGCCGTGACTTGGGCTAGAAGGGTTGAAACACCTTCGCCTTAAAGATCATGATACCATGAGGGCAGGTCCCAAAGTTGGGTCACTCATGAGGATTTTACCGGGGGGCACGCATCAAGGCGGATTCCTTGATCCCCGACACCATTAGTCTCACTATAGCATGCAACATAAGAGATGATAGCGGTCTATGACGTTGCACTTATACTTTCCCCTCGTAGTCATTGAATGC
Source organism: Pinus taeda (assembly GCA_000404065.3). NCBI lineage: Eukaryota > Viridiplantae > Streptophyta > Pinopsida > Pinales > Pinaceae > Pinus > Pinus taeda. Next base: position 71,004 of record APFE031297883.1, read on the forward strand.
TTGAAGGGCAAGTGGTGTGGCACCCTTGGAACTTCAGGGGAATTTCTTGAAGGGCATGACCAACTTGGCACCCTTGGCATCACAAATAAACTATTAGGTGTGGCACCCTTGGAACTTTAAAGGAAGTTCTTGAAGGGCACAACCAAACTTGGAACCCTTGGAATCATTAAAAATAAATTAAATAATAAATATAAGCAAGGAATGAAAACTAGGTAAATTTACATCAAGGGTAAATGATGTTAGAAACCAAGGTAATTAAATCAAAAATAAAACTTGGATTAAGAGGATCATAGGAAGAAATAAAATAGAGTACCAAAAAAAAAAAAAAAAACTCTACCCTTCCCATGTTGGAAAATACTAGGTAGATTATGTGGTTTATTTAGGTAAAAGGGGAAAGAGGGACATAATTGTAAGGATAAAGATTAATCCTAAACTAATTAAACCTAATTAAGAAAAGATGAAGGTGAATTAAAATAAGAATAATAAATTAAATTTAGAGAAATGTAGAGAACCTCCATGTGGCAACAACCAACATAATAATATCCATCTAAGAGATAACCTGAGTTAAATTAGGGAGTAGATAGGGGAGAAAATCTTGACTCATTAATTGACTTCAAGTAATGAACACAAATTAAGGAATAAAAGGGGGGATAAAGAGACAACTAGGAGAAGAAATAGGAATCTTGTTGAGGTGAGGAAAATATTAGTTTTAAATAAAAAGTTAAGTAAATAATTTTGGGTGACCCTTGATGAGAGAGTGACACATGGGTAGATTAATAATCAAGCTATTGAATTATAAAAAAATAAAAAATTATGCATGACATGCCAAGTGTCACCTATGAGGACTCCTATAAAAGAAGGGGCAAGCCATGGGAGAAGGGACTTTTGAGAACCCTATTGTTGGATGGATGAGATGATGTCAGAGCAGTGATTACGAAGCTATAGTGAGTTTGGTGAGGTAGAGGATTTTAGAGAGGGGACTCTTGAGCCAAGGGTGCTCTCCTCTACCAGCTAGTGCTTTCCTCCATTGTACAACCCCATTGCAGCTCGGGGGTCCGAGGGGAAGAAGAGTACCCAAGGAGTAGGCTGGGAGGTTAACCAGTGGGTCTTCGCATTTGGATCAAGTACATCATCATTCACTCGCGGAGGTGACCGGCAACAAGGGAATACCAGTAACATTAGAGCAAGCGGAGTCTCGTCTTCTGGTGAATGGTACACATGTATTTCATTACTATTTGATATTAGTTAAAAGTATGTAAATGTTATGATATGTTTCCTGAAATGAGTGTCAGGAATGTGTTAGACAGTGCTGAATAAATTTGAAATTTCAATGCATTTCTCTTCTGGTTGTATTTGTTTTGATTTATTTTTATGAAAAAAAAATAAAATTTATATATATAGATATAGTTTGCATACTGGACCTTACATTATCTACCTAGTGTTCCTCACTTTCTCAGGAGGATACCAAACCCTCAAATGGGGTGAGAAGGGACAAGTGACCCTGTACATGACAACATACCACCATTACCATGACCCACCTATTGAGCTCGTGAAACGAAAGCAAGAAACTCAACATTTCATTCAAGCTCCATGTCTTGGCATGATTTATGGCTTGTACCAAGTTGAGTTCAAGGAATTTATGGAAACAACACTCAATCATTTCCATTGCCAGGCCATCCCAGTATGGGATTGATTCTCTGAATCAATTCCAACCATCATTTGTCTACATGGAATTTATGAGTGGATGCTCATTGATAGCTTTAGTTGACGCAAAGTGGAAGGTATGTATTAATTGGTTCATTTTAGTTCATGGGTTTTCCATGTATTTGAATGTGTTTAATTCTCAAAGTAGTTGGTTGCATTCCACCGTATAATCACCATCTACTTTGGCTATATACACTCCTTTTAGTCTTCTATTTGGGGTGCATCCATTGTGGTTTTGGTTGATCTCCATTTGTGTCACCATACCTTAGACAAATCTTCGTGTCTAGGTCATTAGAACAGATCAAGCTCTACCAACTCTCGTGGAGCCCAAGTTCTTCCACCTTTCATGTTCAACTTGAGGCTCGTGAGGCAGTTAATTCTTTTTTAGAGTAGGTTTCTTTACACTTTCGTGAGGAAATAGACTTGATGGAGACTAAAATATTGTAGGAGTAGGGTACCATACATGACTAGGATATTGATGCAAAGTTGGGCAACTAGATCCTCACACAAAGTAGAAGACAATTTATTTATATTGGCACCTCAAAACACTTGTTGAAAGATTGTTAATGGATTATGATGAGGCCAAGGAGCGAATTTTGTTACAATTGGACAAAATTCAACTTCAACTTAAAGACATCATCTCCAAGTTGTTTGCCTTTGCTTAACTAGGTCTTATCCACGAGGCCTTCAAATCCTACTCCAAGACTTCATCTTTAGGCTCTTCAAACCTTCCATAGAATATTTTTTTCGCATTATAAAAGAATTTATTTTATAACTAAAAGTATAATTAATTTTGTTTATAATATATAAGCATTTCAACTCACGCTCCGTATATGCCATAAGATCCAATTTTTAATTACAAAATAGCAAAATAACCACACAAAATTTTATATAATATTTCATCATTTCTAACTTTAAAATCAATATCCATAATAAATATACATACATATATGTGTGTGTGTGTGTGTGTGTGTGTGTGTGTGTGTGTTTAAATACTACATAAATATGAAAAGCTATGTTTTTTAAATTTTGGTTAATATAATTACATCATCACTTAAATTAGCATTTGCACTAGATGTTGCAAAGAAAACGCCATAAGGCATAAAGTGCGGAAATCCATTATCCATGTAGTGTGTGCGTTATTCAACAAGGTGGATCTCTCTAAATTTGTTGTAAACATTTATGTTGTTGCATTGCTAATTTATTTAGAATCTACTACTACCTCCTCTTCTTGGAATATTAAATTTCTTATCACCCCATGATGACAATCCCTCTAATTCTTGGCATCACAATTTTTTGCACTTTAGTGGCTTTACCTTCAACCTAAAGAAACATGAATTTGAGTCACTCAATTAAAAAGAAATTTCTAAATTGCTATTTATTAGGTTTTGAGTAAAAACAATTAATAACTCATATTTACAACCTTTTAAGTCTTGTATCTATAACTCATATTTATAACCCTTTAAAATGAAACTAACTATCTATATTTTTATTAATAATAAAAAGAATTTCTTTATAAAACTGACACTCACATGCTACTCCTATATATTTATCTTATATTTAATATTCAGTGTCCATCAATTGAATGACAAGATGAAAGCTCAACTTAATTGCACGTTTCTGAACTCCTTTGTGGAATTCATGTCCCATTAATTTAATGGCAAATTGAAGTTTCAAATACAGTACACATTTTATACCAAATTCGGAGAGTTCATGAACAGACTTTCAAGGTTTTAATGGATCTAGGTCATTTGTCTCTCATGTTCTGGGTCGTTTGTATTTTCTCTGATGTTGACTATACTAGCAATTGTCCCAAAAGGTACAAACCTTAATGTCCTTTTAATGATCAAGCCTTATGTGAAAACACTTGATCCACTAGTGTACATTGATTTGTTATATTTGTCTTGGTCTATAATAGAGGTGTAACAAATATGCATTGAAATCCTAGAATTTTAAGCATATAACCCAGTAAAACGTGACTTAAAAGTTTAATTGGTAATTATTTATTCAGTAATTTGTACATTGTTAATTGCAATTTCTCTTGAAAACTAATGTTTATATCAAAATTTTAAAAATTAACACTCACTTCTCAGGTAGTCTGGTGTTTCTTTATTTGATCGTGGTACTCAAGATTTCCTTTCTCCAAAGTATCAAATGTGAAGATGATATATTATGTGTTTCCGCTTTCTCAGTAGGTTCATGTGATTATTATTATTTTTGGTGTTAATGTTTATGTTTTTTTTATGCCCATCCATTATTTATTATCTAAACATTGATGTTTGAAAATACGTAAGTGGCTAGTGTGGAAATTGCAAGGTATGTTGAGAATTTGGTTATCTAGTAAGCTTAGGGTCATTCTTGAGTCATTATCTTTACCATCTCAGGAAGAAGAAGAAGAATAAAAGCCTATTGAATTGAAAAAGAACCCTAAAAAGTATTAGGATCCATGGGTCATTTTTTTGCATCATGTAGCAAGATAACATGGCTAATTGATTATGCCACATGAAGAATTAGCCTTTGCCAATATTTAGGCTTATAACTAGGTGATTTTTTCTACTAATATTCTTATACCAACTTACCATGATAATTCTCTTTTAAATTAAAACGTTGTTTGCAGGCTATCGCGGGAGCCGAGCATTTGCTCCCCGAAAATATACCTTCAAGGTTCCTTAGGTGGATAGCAGAGCTACTATACTTGACATTGGCAGTATCCAGTAGTTTTTCTAGCCCAAAATTTGCTGTGTATGGCTCCATGTCAAAGCCCAGAAGGATGTTGTCTGGCTTAATATTTGCATGAACAAACTTCCTTTCATGTAAATAAGCCAGGCCTCTGGCTAATCCCTTTGCAATTTTAATCCTAGCCAACCATGGCAAATAAAAGGGAGAGTTTGATGACCATCCTGCAAGATTAGAGAGATATAGTGTTAGTCAAAGGATCTGAAAAGGGTAGGCCACTAAGAACCTTAGAAGCTGAACAAGATGATCAAGATTAGCATGCAACAAGAGGAGAATAACAATTCAAACCCTACATGATAATGGACTCCCTTTTGCAATGATTACAGAGAACTGGATTTGGTTATCCAGAATGTTGAAATTGAAAAGGAATCAATACTCTTTGATAAGCAAGGAAAGCATTATACTCGACCTCAGGGAACTCAGTGGGCAAAATTATCAATAACTAGTTATAACAAAATACAGAGAACCCAGTGAACAAAATGACAAATATCCAATTTAAATGAACCACAGAGAAAGTGGTGATAAAAAGGATAAATATCCATCTTAAAGATAAAAGAGAAATGAAATAAACTGCAACATATCCTTGAAACAAAACAAAAGGGTTGATATATATTCTAAAGAAGAGAAAACAGGGATAGACTCTGCAGAATCCAGTAATATAGTATAATGGACCTGTTCAATATATAACAGCAGAAACATTCCATAGAAACTGATATAAATACTGCAGCCAATTGTTCTCCAGCTAAGTAAGAAGATGTTATGTAGAATAAGATACAAATACAAGCACAGGGTCACTTGTCTTATTTCATGGTCTTCCTAAGAAGGCTTATGAAGGAAGTTGTGTAGCATTCTCGTGGTTTTGATAGATTATCATTTGTTGTTGAGATGAACATGTATATATAAATATTCTAACCTGAAAAAGGAGCAGTTTCTTCTTTGTATATGCAAACTATAGCTGAACCAATAAATCTAATTTTCAATATTGATTTGCATCAATTTCTTTTGGTCCAACCAGCAATTAAAATCCATCCCCTGCCACTGCAACAATAATACACCATATATCACCTTCCCATTAAAACTAAGAATGAGCTGCAAGTAAACTGTGACAACGCGGATGCCTCATAAGCATGGAGTTAAGTTTGATCCCTGAGTTTTGCTACAATCCTCAACTGTAGAAATATTGAAATTTTTAAGAAGGCTCTAGAGATTTCATAAGCAGCTGAGTTGACAGCAGAGTTTGTCTGAGTCCCAATCATAGAGGTGTCTATATCAGTTATGTCAATGTCTAAGTAGAGCTGTTGAATACAGAATGTGGGTGTAAGTCCTCATCTCTGTCCAACTTATGTCAAAGCAAGGATGATACATAGGAAGAAAGAATTGGTTAATCGATTGTGGATGATGGCATTTTTTCTAGAAAATGCAATACCTCCTTCATTGATGGTCTCTTTTGAGGGGAAGCAGAAGCACAATTCGAGGCAATGCGAATCTACATTTTTGACAAAGAAAAATCAATAGAAGTCAAAAACAATTATGGATCCAGAATTGAATCTCAACACAGAGGTGTGCCTTACTGTCTAGCATGTATGAGTGGATATCACAATGAGACTTTTCAGAACATTAGATACCTCGGTGTCAGAAAAGGAATGAACAAAGAGGAATCCTAGATAAAATGGAGACTTCTGACTTATTTTAAGTTTGATACATTATAGGTGCTAAATGCTTTTTCTAACCCTAGCGTTGCTTCTGATCCTAAAAGAATTCCACAATGTTCTGATTTTTATTAAGAGCTGAGAAAGTGTTAAAACATGGGTACAAACTCATAACCTTAAAGAGGAGTATACTCTGAATATAAGATTTATCCCACGTGTCTATCTAGTCCTGTCAGCAAATCTAAAATAAATGATCTTACCATTGGTTTAGGAGCCCATAATACAATTGGATGGATATGAACTCAATTACATCTCAGAAAACATGGGAAGACAATCATATGGGTGGAAATGATAAACTTACATAAAGTTGAAACAAGCGAATGCCTGGTCCAATTGAAGCAACCTCTTCAACACTTGATGTAGCCCATCAAGAAAGCGTCTACAACAAATATGTCCAAGCCTCAATTTTTATCAACACAACAAACTATTTCAACATCCAAAATCATTATAATTTCTTAAATCCTTAATAGCTAGAAGGAAATTAAAACATTCATAAGATCGATCCCACAAAGAGAAGACCGATGCCCAAACCATTATAGTTCCAGCAGCTCTTGCAGTAGCATACTCTCCTGTAAAAGATGATGGATTCACTTTCAGAAAATATATGCATCAAAATAGGATGTTAACTGTAATACAATAATCTAATGCATACCTTTGGGATGAGCCATCTTTTGCATGGCAGTTGGAGCAATCATAATAGTCATTGATATCTTGAATCCCAACACAATGGTACTAAGATCCACCTTTTTTACATCAACCAATATACAGGGACAGAACTCGATACATACAACATCAACCAAAATATTTGTAATAATGTCAACTCCCCTGATGCTTGTAATGAAAGAGGTGCCATAATGTTCAAAAGTTTGGCCCAAGACAGGGTGACTAAAATTGAAAATTATAGCTATTCAATGCTTATCTAATCTGATTGCAGTCATAAAGTTGGTGAAAAAATAGATACGGGAGCTGAAGGTACATCTTTTTCAAATGACTATGTATTAGCTGAAGGTACAGTAGCTAAACAGGGGAGATTGTGGAATCCATAAGAAACTCATAATATGCAAGCAATTGAAGGGCTATCTTTGTAAAAAAAATAAAAAACAACCATGCATAAACAAATTGAACCATTTCACATCCTACTCACAAACTCAAACTAAACAATTTTTAGACCCGTGCCTTTAGTTAGTGGATATCACAATGAGGCTTTTCAAAACATTAGATACCTCAGTGTCAGACAAGGGATGAACAAAGAGGAATCCTAGATAAAATGGAGACTTCTGACTCATTTTAAGTTTGATACATTATAGGTGCTAAATGCTTTTTCTAACCCTAGCGTCACTTCTGATCCTAAAAGAATTCCACAATGTTCTGATTTTTATTGAGAGCTGAGAAAGTGTTAAAACATGGGTACAAACTCATAATGTTAAAGAGGAGTATACTCTGAATATAATATTTATCCCATGTGTCTACCTAGTCCTGTCAGCAAATCTAAAATAGAATGAATTTTCACTACCTATTTCTAATGTCAGACTCCCTCCGCCCAAGTCGAGGTGTGTCCATAGTCAGTGCAATTGCCTTAAAACCAGCCCTCTCCGCTCTTCTAACAAGTTGTGCAACAAAATTCCTATTCTTGTAAACCTACTAGCAATGACATCTAAATTTTAACGCCACTCATACATCCACATTTAGTAAACCCAACGCAATATAACTGATCTTACCATTGTTTTAGGAGCCTATAATACAATTGGATGGATATGAACTCAATTACATCTCAGAAAACATGGGAAGACAATCATATGGGTGGAAATGATAAACTTACATAAAGTTGAAAAAAGCAAATGCCAGGTCCAGTTGAAGCAACCTCTTCAACACTTTATGTAGCCCATGAAGAAAGCGTCTACAACAAATATGTCCAGGCCTCAAGTTTTATCAACACAACAAACTATTTCAAAATCCAAAATCATTATAATTTCTTAAATCCTTAATAGCTAGAAGGAAATTAAAACATTCAGAAGATCGATCCCACAAAGAGAAGACTGATGCCCAAACATTAAACACTGATGTCAATTTCTTAAACACGAGAGAAGGCATCTTGTAAGAAATTAAATAATATAAGGTGCAATAGAAGTATAGTTTGGACCTTAAAGATACTCACATTTGCAAAAGCCCTGCTCAACTTCTGTAGCAAGTTAACAAGTGCATGACTTTGAACAAGCTGCTTTCCAACATTATATAAACCTTTAGTGGATGCTGTTACAGTCACCAACTTTCCATTGCAAAGCTTCACCTCAGGGGAAATGGCATGAGAAATATAAGAAATCTACAGAAGAAACAATTCAATTCCTAGCCATTATGGAGGTGAAGCTCAAAATTAGTGCAGGATTGGATAAGAAGTGCTCACGTCTATAGAAATTTGCAAAAGCCCTGCTCAACTGTTGTAGCAAGTTGACAAGTGCATGACTTTGAACAATCTGCTTTCCAACACTATAAAAACCTTTGGTGGATGTTGTTACAGTCACCAAATTTCCATTGCAAAGCTTCACCTGTATATCAAGGGAAATGGCATGAAAAATATAAGAAATCTACAGAAGAAACAATTCAGTTCCTAGCCAATATGGAGGTGAAGCTCAAAATTAGTGCAGGATTGGATAAGAAGCACTCACATCAATAGAAAAAAAAACTCCAGGACGTTTGTCTTCAACAGATTGCCTTGTTTACTTCCTTATGACTGTACATCCCAATGTCATTAGTCACTAAAATACTATTCGTAACTCATAAGCTCCAAGGAAAATCAACAAATTAAATTTGGCAATGTGCACATTGTTTGCCATGCTTCACAATTCAAAATTTTCTGGAATCTTTACATTACAACCAAATAAAGAACAATAATTTGATGGCTTGAAGAGTACATGGAAAATCTTTCAACATCATATCCATATTTGTATGGGATATATGCATTCTCGTAATATTTCTATTATACACAAGATTGAAAACTACTACTTTCAAATTATAAAAAATTGCAAGGAACGGTATACTAGCATTGGATAGGAGGCAAGAGATGTGAGAACGAGAAGAATTCATAGAACTGGCCAAGTTTAGAGGGAGGACACATTCCTGTCATATCCCCTTTATCTGTGGCCTCTTTAGCAGCAACCATAGTTGCAATGGCCTCATATTTCCCCTCTTTCGAGGATTTCTTTCTTCCTTCACCCTTAGAAGAATGTTGGTTTGAGTTCTCCTCTCCATCATTTTCTTTTTCACTAGCCTCAACCTTACCTTCAACTTTTTGAAAGGTCTCTAGTTTATTGTCTTTTCCATCCTTGTTTGCTTCTTTTCTTTCTTTATTGCTAGGTAAGATTTCTTTAGAGAAACATCGTTGTTTTGTTCAGCCACATTCTCTGTCATTGAGTGAGCTGATTCTTTTCCACCTCCTTGCCCAGACCGAGGTTCCCCTTGCTTTCCTGAAGAACCAAAGCATGTTGTACAAGCAACAATGTCCAGTAATCTTCTAATGTGTGCAACTGCATGCTCTTTAGTGTAGTCCTCTGCAAAGGAAAAATAAATGAAAATCATATATAGAGTATTATGCAAACTTTGAGTATAAACAATGCATATTCTTCTTTGCATATATATTTGAAGCACGTATGCAAGTAGAAATTCAGTTTAGATCACTTCAAGAACAAGAGAACAATTTTCTAATATTATGATTTAACATTATTTCTGACCCCTTTTCAAGATAAAAACATTTATATTTTAAAGAAAGGCAAGACAAAATTTCTAGCTATCTCCCCTGACTTGTTCAGATGGGGGAGCAGAGTTATTGGTTACCTTCTACAATAGTAAGGGCACATGGCTTCAAGGTTGCAACATCTGATGAATCCCTCAACCTGTTGCCACGAACCTGGTATAGTTCAAGTTTTTACCAAGTCATGGATACTTCAAGAAAACTAAGATGGCCAATGTTGCCATGGTCACACTTCAGCTTTACAAACTAATAATAGAACTAGTTTCACTGTACATGGCTATTTCTATCTTGACACGAACACCTGTGTTGTTAATGCAAGTAGGGTCATACCACATGATATCTTGAACAAAATCAGTCAATTGCAATCCACCAGCCTGTCAAACAATCCCATTATTTAATGAGCTTCTGAACTATTGATTTTCTTGCCTCATGGGATAAAGAATAGTTGGTCAGATGGCATGTCTTTACATTCACAGCTAATAATCGGCATAAATCAAGAATACGGCCTGTGGAAATTCCCTATTTCCATAAAACAAACATATATTAAAATCTACTCTCAAACCAAACATAACTATCCATAGGTCTGGATGCTGCAAGATTGGATTATATTCATCATAATTCTTAAAGTTGGATTGAACATCTATGACAAGACTTATGTTACCACCTACCGACATAAGCACTGAATAATATTTTTTATGAGATAGCGAACCTTTAAAATAACTTGAGAATCATTTTGAGTGTTCACTGTGATGTCTAGCATAGTAGGTAGGACTGCAAGCAACAAACGATACCATATAGTCATTGGTTGCCACCATAACAATTTCTTATTTTTAAAAGCAAACGGAGACCTCATATTTGTATTGATATAAAAGTACTAAGATCAGATGAACTTGTGAATAGCCAAGACGCTGCCCACAGCTGGTCTTTGCCTTTTCAACCAATTAATCACATCGAGATCAGAGAGAACAACCATCGAAACGCAATGACATGGCATTGGAGAGTAACCACAACACGGCCCATGCGATGCCACAGCCAAAATAATTGGAAAAAGGATACAGAGTGTTTCTTGAAAAAGGATACAAAGTATTTCTTGAAGATGTAAATCATAATATGACTCATCACAAATAATTTTTCTGAGATTCAGAAGGTTACAAGCAAAGGCAGGAACTCAACCCCAAGATTTTTCCAGGTTATTCTCAATACATTTTCATTCTATTCAAACACAATACTGAAGAATTATTTGAAATATCCCTCTACCAGGACTATTACAAACCTTCCAACTCAATGATATGTCAATTTGACCTGCAACATATGATGGTAGTCTAGAATCCACTGTATGCAAGAAAAAACCAACTTAAGGAAGAAGTCTGGACCTTGAATATAGGAAGAACTAAAAACAACATTCTTCTATTTAAAGAACTCATAAAATGGAACACATACCTTCTCCATTTTCCCAAGATCCAAACCTTCGAAATTCTTTAAGGTAAGATATGGAGGCAATGCGAATCTACATTTTTGACAAAGAAAAATCAATAGAAGTCAAAAACAATTATGGATCCAAAATTGAATCTCAACACAGAGGTGTGCCTTACTATCTAGCATGTATGAGTGGATATCACAATGAGACTTTTCAGAACATTAGATACCTCAGTGTCAGACAAGGGATGAACAAAGAGGAATCCCAGATAAAATGGAGACTTCTGACTTATTTTAAGTTTGATACATTATAGGTGCTAAATGCTTTTTCTAACCCTAGCGTCGCTTCTAATCCTAAAAGAATTCCACAATGTTCTGATTTTTATTGAGAGCTAGATTGTTATCAACTAACCTTGGTGGCATTTCATATTATAGTGAATTTTCATTTGCTAATATTCCAAATAGTTTGCAAGCTTATTCAGAAGTATCCCACTGGCTTGGTAATTGCTCAAGTCCCTGAAATTGAAGCCATCACTAGTGAGGCTGATTTCTCCATGCCTTTTAGAATGACCGTGTATGAAGTTGTAGATCTTGAAAGTATTTTCTATATTTTCTGAAGGATACAAACACCAGGAATAAGAAAATGAAGGAAAGTGAAAGTTGCAGGTTTTTTTGGCAGAAGCATCATAGATGTGAATGAAGGTTGTTACATCAAAGAACTAAAGAGCGATTATACAAGATCCCCATCTCTACATAAGCAAGGAGAGCTAGAATATAGAGTTTGGTTCCAACTTCAAGAAATATAACTTTGAAAGTGAAAACGAGAAGTTTAGGAATAGGAATCAACTTTCTGTGAGGTGTCAATTATTTGGGATTCTTTGAGTTTGTCAAAAAATCTAAAATAGAATTAATTTTCACTACCTATTTCTAATGTCAGACTCCCTCTACCCAAGTCGAGGTGTGTCCATAGTCAGTGCAATTGCCTTAAAACCAACCCTCTCCGCTCTTCTAACAAGTTGTGCAACAACATTCCTATTCTTGTAAACCTGCCAGCAATGACATCTAAATTTTAACACCACTCATACATCCACATTTAGTAAACCCAACGCAATATAACTGATCTTACCATTGGTTTAGAAGCCTATAATACAATTGGATGGATATGAACTCAATTACATCTCAGAAAACATGGGAAGACAATCATATGAGTGGAAATGATAAACTTACATAAAGTTGAAAAAAGCGAATGCCTGGTCCAGTTGAAGTAACCTCTTCAACACTTGATGTAGCCCATGAAGAAAGCGTCTATTATGTCCAAACCTCAATTTTTATCAACACAACAAACTATTTCAAAATCCAAAATCATTATAATTTCTTAAATCCTTGATAGCTAGAAGGAAATTAAAACATTCAGAAGATCGATCCCACAAAGAGAAGACCGATGCCCAAACCATTATAGTTCCAGCAACTCTTGCAGTAGCATACTCTCCTGTAAAAGATGATGGATTCACTTTCAGAAAATATATGCATCAAAATAGGATGTTAACTGTAAAAGAAAAGCTACTTTTATGAAAGGCACAAATTCAGAAGCTACGGATGCATGTGAGGTTTATATCTGTCCACGTGGAGTTAAAAAGATAAAAGATGACATGGGACAGTTCATTAAAAACAATTCTTGCACCCCCACGAGGAATCACGTGAGATGTGTCACCAATAAAAGAAAGCATGGCTCGGGAATATGAGATTTTTTTAATTAATGAAGTAAATTAAAAAGAAAAAACATATCTATTTTGGGAAAATATAAGATACTTTTATATGCGATTTGTCTATAATGCGATTTTTTGGAGATTCCGGTGACGGAATCCGGCGGAAGAAATGAGGTTAAATCTTGATTTTTAGCAGTTAAAATGGTTTTTTAACTGCATATTTGGATTCAACGCCCTGAAAAACCCCTGGGAGCCATTGATTGTGCAGAAACTAGCTATCAAACTTGGGATTCCAATGAATTGCTGCCGGATTTTGACCAGAAAAATCCGTCGGAAAAGCTTTCAAAAAGTTGCATTATAGACTACTGCCTATGTATACTAGTAATTATTATAGGAGAATATAGCATACTTTTATAAGATATTTCTATACGTGTATACTAGCCGCTTGATAGGGATTTTGTTTTTCACACAATGTGTTTGGATGATTTGCAACGTGAATATTTTTTTTACACTATTTTTAATTTTTTTAAATTATTGTGAATCAATTTTATATTATTTTTAATTTTAGTTTTATTTTCAAATTTTTAGTAATTTAGCTTATTTTTTATAAAATGATTTTATTTTGAAAAAGTGTTTTAAGAATTTTAATTTAATTATCAATAATGAGTAGGTGGACTTTAGTTTAATTAGGCTTAAAGTTTGGGCGGAAAGATATGGAAATTCTAATAAGATTTTGATTAAATTTGACATTTTCTTTTGGGAATTTTGGGTTACAACTGTGAAGTTTCAATTAATCCATTTCCATCATTCAAAACAGGATTTAAGCACTCCTCCTATCATATTTTTTGTTAAAAAAAAACAAGATTTAAGCACTCCAAAATGGTTGGATTCCAGCGACTTTTGGTGGGTGAAATTGACGCCTTCATAGAAAACGCTGCCATTGGGTGGATGGTAAGGATTTAATATCCATGGAATGTTTTATAATGGGATTTAACAAATCAAAAGTTAATATTTATCTCCAAAATAGTTATCCCATTTTTTCTCTTTTAATTGAAATGATTAATTAAAACAAGTGTTATGTGAAATGAGTTATAGTTTTTTTTGGGCATGTGATATTGATAAGTCATGGCACTGTAATAAAGTCTACTTACATATTAAGTATCTTTGTAGTAAAGTGGGGTGAATCTCCATGCTTAAGAATTCCAATATATGTTTCTTTAATGTATATATCATTTTTTTATAATAATAAAATAATTTAAAAATAAAGTTACAATTTTGTTGTTTTCAATTAATTTTTT